>PVIY010000969.1:0-169359 GCA_004026745.1 Myrmecophaga tridactyla
CAGGTAATATTTGAGGCATGCTGCCACTGATGGGTCAAGTGGAGACCTGGAATTTCAGAGAATCCAGCTACCTAAACAACAGCCACAACAAAACTCGGAAAGCAAAAGCATCATCTTTCTCCCTACTTCTATCTGAATTTGGGGAAAGTTGTCATAGCTATCTGGCATTTTTCGTATGGAATGCATCTTCAGTAAGAGTTCAGATGCCGCGTCCGGCTCTTGAAGCCGAGTCGGAAGAGGGGCGTCGAGGTTAAGAAATCAGCACTCAGGAGACAAGTATGGTTCCATCACTCAGGGCTCCCTGCTTTTTTGGGAGTGAGTTTTTATTGCTCCATCCTCCTTCCTTCCTAGGCTTTCTTGCCCCCTTTTTATCCCCAGAGCTTCCCTTATCCAACAGATCACAGCACTCAGGTCACACCCTTATCTAATGGGTCATTACCGCTTCCTTTGTCTACTTTTGCATGCAATATTCCAGGAAGTACCACTCCCTCAAGGTGGAGGGTAAACCACGATTGCAAATTAACTGGGACATTTGTTAGTTGCTTGCTCAACAGGACTTGTAAAAGAGATTGTAGAAGAGCTCGCCCAATATTAACCTCATAAATGCCTGCAACTTCTCACTAACGAGGGGGAGCAAGAAAAGCTCTATTCTCAGGCACAGATGTCCCTCTTGCCAGGAGGCAACATTCAGATACTTCTTTCTATATAATGAATGAGATGGAATCATAGAGTTTTAACAAAAATCAAATCCTTAAAAAGTTTAGTGGATTGAGCTTGAAATCTAATTGCCTTGAAAACATAAAACCCTCAAAAGATTATATACAGTACTAAGTTAAGCCCAACTCCTTAGTTTTTATGAATCAACTACTTTTCTCCTCTTTCCTCACTAAATAATTTACATACATAGACTGTCTAAAGACTTAACACTGCAGATAACCACGTATGAACTCTAGAATTTTATCAGAATATATCAGAAGGTGCTGGGATGTGTGTGTCCATACATGTGTTTTGAGATTTACTCAATTTAGATTGGGCAAACACATCTAGTATTTACTGTAGTTGTAGGTTATTCTTATACACTTCCATTAAGTTTTCACCATTTTAACCTTATTATAAAAAGTTAATTTACTGTATAAAGTTGAAGGTTAAGAGGCAATGGTTTCTCACATCTCTACTCCTAGTCTGGTGAATTACCATGAACAAAGAACATATTTCACAAAAAATGTATTTTATCAGACTTGATGGAAAAATTCTCCACATATAAATACTAAGGCAAAAATTTGACATCTATGAAATGAAATATGTCCCTAAACTACTCCAAAGCTAAAGAATGTTTCACTGGATGTTTCAGATTGATTTAAAAAACTTTTCGAGATCTTGCAGACTCTTCAGAATACTGCTCTACACACATACACACACATACGCACACAGGGTATGTGCTGGCTGAATTAAACAGTTTAAACAAAAAGTCATTTCAAACACGCAATTTGACTGATCCTTTATTTTGACACACTAAAAAAAATTCTTAATTCATTTTTAGAAAAATAAGATTTATTCATGCTGTGTTGCTGGGAGTTATAGTGCTTCCATAATTTAAGATTACTTTTTCTTCCTCAAATGCTCTCCTTAAGTTTTTAAGTCAATGGATTTTATTCTTTCTGGTTCCCTCTCAAGGTATCTGATTCTTAAAATGAAAGCAATATCCTCTTCTGTTCAGGAAGAGCCCATTACATTCAATGCTTAGTTTTTAAAGACATTTATCGACGGGACCCCAAATGACTAACCGTGTAGACAACTGATTGAAATGCCCCTAGATTTGTTTTTGCCATTATGCAAAGGAAAACATGAAAGAGATGAGTGAGTTTTCAGTGCTTTGGGACATTTATTGATCTGAATAAGCCTTGCAGGAGGATGAGCTTCAAACAACAAGTCTTCCTCTGAAGACAAACACTTTGTCATGACCAGATGCTTTTGAACTCTGAATTAATCCCACATTACCGCATGGATGATTGATGTTTTTACTCTGAAAGCATTGGAGTTCCTGTGAAATTTCCAAGGTCCAAGGATAGAGAGACAATGATAACCTTGGTTTCATTGATTTTGCTATGAATTGGTTTCATGTTGCAATATGGGCCATGACAAAGATGTAAACGCTAACAATACTGTGCACGTTTTTAGAAACATCAGCAAGATTCTTCCCTGTTTAGACCACAAAACTTCAACAAGTTAACAAAGAAAATGCCCCAGTGGTGAACTCTATTCTTTTGTGCATGCCACATGTGTCTCCAGTGTTTAAGTCAGAGCTCTAAAGCTTCATAGCTGATAGTAAACTTGATCAGAATTCATATTTGTACAGAGTCCAAGTTAATTTCTATATTGGTCAAGATTATCTGGGGTGAATAGAAAATCCAGATCAAGGTTGTTTAAACAAAAAGGGAAATTTATTGGGTCATTAAGAAAGCAGCATAGCAGTGCAAGTAACTTTAGGCAAGATTGGAACCAGAGCTCCAACTTTATTTGTAGAACACCATCTCTCTGCTTTGCTCCGTATTGGCGTACTCTTCAGACAAGCTTTTCCAGTGCAGCCACAAAACAACCACAGGCAGATTTGGCTTACAAGCTACCAGCTTGGCAACCTTAGTGGAAAGAGAATACACTTTTTCTGGTAGATCCAGAAGAGTTGATGATCGATTGGTTCAGTTTAGTCCTATGTCACCACTAGTGTAGAGGGAGATGATTAAACAGGAGTATGTGTGAGGAATGTGCCTCATTGAACTCTCATGTACAGAATGTTCACCAAATGGATGCCAGACAAGAAAGGAAAATATATACCCTATAGTAGCTTGGAGTTATGTGCCCCAGAAAAACATGTTCTTATTCTTAATCCATTCCTATGGATATAAACCCATTTTAAATAAGACCTTTCGATGAGGCTACTTCAGTTAAGCTGTGCTGTCCAGCTGAATCAGGATGGGTCTTAATCCTATTCCTGAAGTCCTTTATAAGGAAAATGAAATTCAGACACATAAAGAGAAGGTCAAAGGAAGAAGCTGGAAGTCAAGATAACCCAGAGAAGCCAGGAGGTACTGCCATGTACATTGGTATGGGACAGAAAAGTCAAGGATCAAGGGTCACCAGCAGCCAGCCCTAAATTGTCAGAGTCTTCTGGAAGAAAACATCCCCTTGCTGGCATCCTGATTTTGGACTTCTCCTAGCCTTAAAACCATCAGCAAATAAATTCCCATTTTTTAAGCCAACCTATTGCATGACATTTGTTTTTGCAGCCAAGAAACTAAAACATATCTCTACTAAATAGCCATGCAATGAATTTTGCATCATATTCAGAATTTATTCTCTTTCAGTTTTAATGAAAGAGTTATAAAATTTGAGTATATATTAACCCATTAATTTCTACAGCATAAAATTTGTCAAAGCCACATTTTCTGACAGTGTAATATAATTTGAAAGTAACGCTACTGGTGGCTTTTTAAAATGTGTATAAGTTGGTCTTTAAGCTTCAAACCACTTGGGACAAAAATTTTTTAAAAATCTCTCAAATTAATCCTCAGTTTACTGGTTTGAAAATGTTATGTACCCTCCAGAAGCCATGTTCTTCTAATCCAATCTTGTGGAGCAGACCTATCTATTGTTCAGTGAAATCTTTTGATTAGGTTGTTTTCATGGAGCTGTGACCCTGCCCATTCAAGGTGAATCTTAATTCTTTTACTGGAGTCCTCTATGAAGAGAATAAAGGACAGGAAAAACAGAGAGAGTGCAGAGCTGACACAAATTGCAGAGAGATGAAACCAAGTGACAGATGTTTGGAGATTCTAAGCTCAGAGATAAAACCCAGAAACACCCTTGGAGAAGCTAAGTTAGAGCTCACAGATGCTTAGAGAGAAAGCCACTGGAAACAAGAGTTGAGAGAACCATTTGAAACAAGAAGCCAGGAGAGAAGGACAACAGACATTACCGTGTGCCTTCTCAGCTGACAGAGAAATCCTGGACACCGTTGGCATTTCTCTGAACTCAAGGTATCTTTCTCTGGATACCTTAATTTGGACATTTTCATGGCCTTAGAATTATAAATGTATAACTTAGTAAGTCCCCTTTGAAAAAGTCAATCCATTTCTGGTATATTGCCTTCTGGTGGGTTTAGTAAACTGAAACACTGAGTGAAAGGAAATCAAACTAGAAATGATGGGCTGCTCAGAAAATAAGAGCAGTGACTGCAGTGACGACTACTTTTCAAAATATATAGTAATGCAACCAAAAATTTCCTGTAGTTTTTATTGAAATAGGAAGAACAAACATGCAGATCATTAGAAATAGATCATCAGGAAAGCCAAAGTAAAAGAGAACAAAGAGAAATATAGGTAACAATGAATTAAAACACAGAGAGATACAACTGATAAACTCCAAAACTGTTACTTTGAAAAGTCATGTGAAAGAAGCAAACCTTTGCATATTTAGTCAATAAAAGAAAAATTATACATATATATGAGTAGTAAAGAGATATGTAGTATGCTTTAAAATTTTTGAGAAATCTAAAGTAAATTATTTACTCATTGTGTCAGTTTGATACTGTTTTGTACCCCAGGAAAGCCAAGTTCTTTAATCCTCATTCAATATTACTGGGTGGGAACTTTTTTATTGTTTCCAAGATGTGACCCACCCAATTGTGGGTGGTAATTTTTGACTGGATGGTTTCCATGGAGAGGTATCTCCACCCATTCAAGGTGGGGTTGCTTACTGGGGCACTTTAAGAGGGAACCATTTTGGAAAAAGCTTTAGAACCTATGCAGCCAGTGACCTTTGGAGATGAAGAAGGAAAATGCCCCAGGGGAGCTTCATGAAACAAGAAACTGGGAGAGAAAGCTAGCAGATGACACCATGTGCCCTCCCAGCTGAACTACATTGGCCTTTCTTGAGTGAAGGTAACCTCTTGTTTGATGCCTTAATTTGGACATTTTCATGGCCTTACAACTGTAAACTTGCAACTTAATAAATTCCCCCTTTAAAAGTTGTACCATTTCTGCCTGCATTCCAGCAGCTTGTAAACTAGAACACTCATAAAATAAAATTCTATTTTAACTAGGCATTTTGCGAATAAATGACCCAAACTGACTCAAAAGTGAAAAGCCATAATAGATTAATAGCTATGAAAATTCATGCAATTTCTTCTAAAGAAATATCTTCACATGAGATCCCTGGCTCAAAATAATTTTATTGTCAAGTCTTTATACCAAACAATCCCCATGCTATAAAAACTCTTCCAGGCATTTAAGAAAATATATGGCCAATCATTAACTGATGACTAAGCTAACCAAACAAAGATTTCTATGGCCACTAACAACAAAGAATACAGACTCTACAGAATTAGTTCAGATTGGTCACTCAACAAACAAATAACAATAATAATGAACAGCAACACCAGTAAAACCCGGGGAAGGGGAATATGTGATGTACAGATTGCCATATTACATTATTAAAATCTCTGTGTTTCAACAAAAAAGATTATAAGACATGCAAACAAAGAAGAAAATATGGCACATATACAAGTTGAAAACTTCTCCAATTTAATTAAAGGGCAATACATAGACATGGTATCTAAGAAAGCCCAGATGTTGGGCTTATTAGACAAGGCTATAAATCAGCTATTTTAAATACATTAGAAGAATTAAAGAAAACCATATCTAAAGAAATTAAGGAAAGTATGAGAATTTTGCCTCAGCAAATACATAATATCAATAAAGAGATAGAAATTTTGCAAAAGAACAAATAGAAGTTCTGAGGTTGAAAAATACAGTAACTAAAATGTAAAATTGACTAGAAGGGGACAACAGCAGATTTGAGCATGCAGAAGAAATAATCTATACCTTTAAATATAGGTCAATTAAGATTATCCAGTCTGTAGAACAGAAAGGAAAACCAATGAAGACAAATGGATAGAGGTTCAGAGACCTTTGGGATATCATCAAATATACCAACATATGACTGTTAGGATTCCCAGAAGGAAAGGAGAAGGACAAAATGACAGAGGGAATATTTAAAGAAATAATGGCTGAAAATCCCCAAATTTGGTGAGAACTTGAATTTATACATCTAAGAAGCTCAATGACCTCCAAGTATTAAAAACTCTAAGAGATCACAACTAGACATATCAAAATCAAACTCTCAAAAGACAAAGACAAAGAATATCCTGAAAGCGCAATAGAGAAATAACTCATCACATAAAAGAGAGCATCAATATAATTAATTACCGATTTCTTTTCAGAAAACATGGTGAACAGAGGAATAAGATGATGCATTCCAACTACTGAAAGAAAAATAATGTCAGCCATGAATTGAATTACCCAATAAATCCATTTTTCAAAAATGGAGAATTTGAGATATTCCCATGAAAACAAAATCTGAGAAAATTCATTGTTACAGTTATAAGCTTCAAGATATAATAAAGAGAGTCTTTCTGGATGAAATGAAAGGGCACGAGACAGTGACTTGAATCTACATGAATAAATAGAAAGCATCAATGAAGTTAACTACAAAAGTAATTATAAAGATAGTAAAAATGCAGTATTTGTTTGTAACTACTTTTTTCTCCCATTTTATTTTTTAAAACACTGAATAAAGCAATAATTATGAATCTAAGTTGATGGCCATACTATCTATAAAGATGAAATTGTATGACAACAGCATCACAAAAGAGGGGGAGAGCGAATGAAGCTACATAAGAAAAAATTAAGTTAACAGTAAAGTGAACTAGATGATATTAATTAAGATGGTAATTGTAATCCCAGGGGAAACTATTAAAAAAAACTTTAAAAATTCAGTAAAAGAAATAACAAGGTAATTTAAATGATATTCAAAAAAATAACAAATATGTTATTTCACACAATAATGGTAATAGAAGAAGAAAAAGATATGATATAAAAACAAATAGAAAAATGGTCAATGTAAATCCTACCTCATCAGTAATTACATTAAGTCAATTACATTAAGTCTGCAATCAAAAGACAGGTATTAGCATAAAGGTAAAAGCACATGATCCAACTAATGCTGTCTACAAGAGATACACTTTAGATTCAGAGAAAGAAATAGGTTGAAAGTAAAAGGATGGAAAAAGGTATTCCATCAAACTGTAACCAAAGAAAGCCCAAGTGTCTAAACTAATATCAGACAAAATATACTTTAAGAAAATTATTACAGAGACAAAGCAGAACATTTTCTAATTGTAAAAAGATTAATAGACCAAGAATATATGATAATTACAAACGCACATGCATCTTAAAGTATAGGTCCAAAATATATGAAGCAAAAAATGACATAATTGAGGTAGAAAATGGACAATATAACAATTAGAGTTGGAAGCTTTAATACCAGTTTTAGTTTTCTAGGCTGCTCCTGCAAATAACATGAAATGACTCCCCTTATACAGTATGAATTTATTAGATTACAGTTTTGAGGCCAGGAAAATGTACAGATCAAGGCCTCATCAATGTTATGCTTTCTTCCTGAAGACTGGCTGTTGGTGATCCTTGGATTCTCTGCTTCATGGCAATGCACAATGGTAGCATCTGCTGGTCTCTCTCTTCTTTTCCAGGTTTTGTTGATTTCAGCTTCTTGCTTCTATGACCTTCTCTTTTTCTTTCTGTATTCATTCAACTTATAAAGGACTCCAGGAATAGGGTTAAGACTCACCCCCATTGAAGAAAGTCACACCTTAATTGGGATAGCCTACTTACAATGGGTCCCCCCACACAGTAATAGAGTAAACTTAAGAACACGTTTCTCTGGCATGCACACAGCAAACCACTGCAATCCCCTACTTTCAGTAATGAATAGAACAACTAGCCAGAAAAGCAACAAGAATTAGAAGACTTGACCAACACTATAAGTCAACTAGGTTTAACAGAGATCTATCTAATGCTCCAGCAAACAATAGCAGGGTACACATTCTTTTCAAGCGTAATGAAACATTCTACAGGTTGGGCTCTACCCCAGGTCATACAACAAACAATAATACATTTAAAAGGATTGTAATCACACTGAAACACATTTAGTGATTTCAATTGAGTGAAATCAGATACCAATAACAGAGATAAAAATGAAAAATTCACAAACATGTGGACATTGAATGACACACAATAGGTCAAAGAAAAATTCATAAGGGAAATTATAAAATAATTGAGATGAATGAAAATGAAAATAGATCATATCCAAACTTATGGAAGGCAGCTAAAGCAGTATTTAATGGCAAATGTATGGATGTAAGAGAGAAGAAAGATCTCAAATCAGTAACCTAACACTGCTCTAAGAAACTATAAAAATAAGAGTAAATATGCCTAAGTTAGCAGAAGGAAGGAAATAAAAAAGATTAGAGCAGAAGTAAATGAAATAAAAAATGAAAAAATAGTAGAGATTTAACAAATCCAAAATCTGGTTCTTTGAAAAGATCAACAAAATTGACAAACCTTTAGCTAGACTGACCAAAAGAAAAAAAGAGAATAAAAAATAATTATTAAAATGAGAAATGAAAGAGGGGACATGATTATAGACCTTACAGAAATAAAAATGATTATAAGGGAATACACTGAACAATTTTATGTCAAAGATTAGATAACCTAGACAAAACTGAAACATTCCTAAAAAGACTACAACTATTGAAACTCACTCAAAGTATAAATAGAAAATTGAATAGTCCTATAAGAAATTAAAAGATTGAATTAGTAATACAAAAACTTGCCCCTTTAAGAAAAAAGCTCAGGAAAAGGTGACTTTGATAATTAATTCTACCAATCATTTTAGAAAAATTAACACCAATACCTTCACAAACTCTTCCAAAAATTAGAAGAAAAGGGAACATTTCCCAACTCAGCCACAAGATTGGTGTTGCTTTCACACAAATCAAAGATCACAAGAAAAGAAAACTACAGATCCATATTCTTTATGAAAATAGACATAAAAATCCTCAACAAGAGACTAGCAACAAAACCCAGCCATAGACAAAAGGATTATACAATATGACTATTAAGTTTTATTCCAGGAATGCAAGATTGGTTCGATATATGAAAATCATGTAATAAACAAAAGGAGAATAGATGCAGGGAGTAAAAAAGCACTTGACAAAATTCAACACCCCTTCATGATAAAAAACATTCAACACATAAGGAATAGAAGGGAACTACCTCACCCTGATAAAATAAATCTATGAAAAATCCACAGCTAACATTATACTTAATGGTGAAAGTCTTTAAGTTTTCCCTCTAAGATCATAAGCAAGACAAGGATATCAGCTCTTACCACGTGCATTCAATATTATACTGGAGGTTCTGCCCAGGATAATTTGGCAAGAAAAAGAAATAAAAGGCATCCAGATTGGAAAGAATGGCTATGATCTCATAAATAGAAAATATTAAGTAATCTATAAAGGATTTGAATATATATTTCTCCAAAGAAGAGAAACGAATGGCCAATAAGCCCATGAAAAGATGCTCAACATTGTTTGTCATTAGGGAAATGCGAAAGTTCAGTGATACATAATTTCACATCCTCTAGGTTGCTTATAATAAAAATAAGGACAGTAACACGTATTGGTGAAGATGTGGAGAAATTGAAACCCTCATACATTGCTGCCAGGAATGTAAAATTGCACACTGCTTTGTAAAATAGTTTGGCAGTTCCTGAAAAAGCTAAACGTAGAGTCATCACAGGACCTAGTAATTCTACCTCTAGATACAAACCCATGATAAGTGAAAATAAATGATCACCCCAAAACATGTGTTCAAATATTCATAGGAACTTTATTCATAATACACAAAAAGGGGAAACAATATCCATTGATGAAAGAACATATAAACAAATATTTTATATCCATAACAGTGAAATAATATTCTAGAAAAAGGAGTGGAATTCTGATACATGCTACAACATGGACGAATCTTGTAAAATATTTGCTAAGCTAAAGAACTGATGACATGGAGCAAGCAGACCTTTTATAAAATGTGAGAATGGAACATCTTCCAAATATTATGGAAAACAGTTTGACAGTTATTATAAGGTTAAATGTACAGTGTCCATATGACTCAGGAAATATACTTCTACCCAAAGGACATGAAAACTTATGTCCACAGGAAAGACCTGTATGCAGCTATTCTTTAGCATCTATATCCATTATATCCCAAAACTGTTGAAAACAACTCAAATGGCCATCAACTGGAGAATGGATGAGCAAATCATGGTATATTCATACAATGAAATAATTCTCAGTAGTAAAAAAAAAATACCCTCCTATTGATATATGCACCAACGTGGATGAATCTCATAGACATGATTCTAAGTGAAAGAAGCTGGATCAACAAATTCATATAATATGATTCCATGTATATGAAATTCTGGAATAGGTAAAACCAATTTATGGTGATAGAAATAAGATGAGGGGTTGTCAGGAGCTAGAATGGAAGGGAGCTCAACTGAAAGAATCATGAGGAAACGGAAATGTTCTATCTTGTAATTGGGGTGGTGGTTATGTGACTGTATACATTTGTCAAAAGTCACTGACCTGTATACGTAAATGTGTGAATTTTATCATCTGTAAATTATGTCAATAAAATTGATTGATTTTTTTAAAATAGAATATGATCTTGATATTTTCTCTTGCTCATTTTCACGTGGACCTAGTTTTTCCAAAATTTTAAAGCAAGTGTTATTCCATGTAGCTTTTACAACTTTACAATACTTCATATTTTTGTGTAACAATTTAAATTGTTAAAAACAAAACAAAATATTGCTTGAGATTTCTTCTCTCTCTTCCCCTTTCTCACCTGTATTGAGACCTTCTATTTTCTTCCTTTCTTTCATACTTTTCCTGCTCAATTTTTCTTCCAGTTCCAGTAGTTTAGCCTTAATGTGGAACCCTGTCCTGGAAAGGAGCCCATGGATAAGTTTAGAGATTTCACAAAGACTTTTTCCGTCAGACCCAGGTACTCACTTGCAAAACCCTCCCAGGCTCATCAGCTGTTCTGAGATTGGCCTCCTGCTTTCCAGTGAGTCTCTGTTTGCTATTTCAGGCTTCTGTTCTCAAATTCCTTAGACATTGCCCTGTTGCTTTCTTTTTCTTTTAAGAAAGAAGCTGACACTGTAAAGATTTTGTGTTTCTCCATGGTTTTTCTTCAGTTGCTTGTATTCTGGTGTTTGTCACTTAGTCTTATTGCACAATGTTGCCCATGGGTGTTTGGTTTTGCTCTCTAGTTACCCTGTTTTTATGTAGATATCTATATCTGATATCTATATTGCCATCCCTACTATCTTCCCCGTATCTCCAATCTTCTTTTCACTCTAAATTTTGAAATCCAAAGAAAGAATTCACTCCCTGGTGAAGAGCATTAAAGCACATACTCAGGAAAATAGGTGTTATTCATATTTTTAAATTTATTTTCTTACAAAATAATGCCATTAAAAGTAAAAGAAGAAAAGATGTACTCTTCAACAGGGGACTCTCAATTCACAATGGCCAAATGTATGAACCTAAAGAAATATGTTTATTTTAACTTTACTGCTTAATAAAGAAAAACAGCTCTAGCTAACTACCATCTATCTATCTATCTATAAAATATTAATGGTAAGGGTTGCAAGTATATTTTCATACTCTTCAGGGATGGGCATATATTGGAAACACAGCCAAAGCTTTCCAAAGCACACACATTTTGGTCTAGAAATTACAGATATATGATTTATCCACCCAGCTATTAAATATGCAGAGGAATATGTATTAAAAGAATAATAGAATTGCAGACTCTCAGTCATCTCTTTATTCAGAGATCTCTATCCTGAACACTCAAGTGAATTCAAGTCAAAGTGTTTGATTGGGAAGCAAAACACATGTGGTCCATGCTTTTTTTCTCTTTCTCTCAGCTTTTCTTGAGCCCCTGGTTTCCAGCTGCAACCTTAACCCAAGCCAGGCTTATTGCACATGCATATTTGTGATCCACGTGAGATGACTGAGGGTCAATTCAAGTAGTCTTTCCCCTCCAGGAAAACAACTTGAAGCATTAGCCTTACTCCTTTAATGTTGGATAGCACGCTGCCTCTGGAAATGATGTTGGTCATTCTTTGTGTTTCAAACTGAAATTATCCAGTTCACAAGGCTAAAAACAACAAATAATTCTACAGTTGCAGAATTAAGAGCTTTCTTAGGAATACAATAATGAATTAATGATTAAGAGCTTTCTTAGGAATGTAGTACAGTGAAAAATACCGGTTGCAGAATGCTAGTACACAAGCAAAGATACTTTATTTTCTTGAAGGACAGTGATTCTGTTTCTTCTTTTTACTTTAACCCAGAACTGATGTTCTGGATAGTCATAGGCTATAGATGTGCCTTTTAAATTTTTTCTCATTGATATTCTTATCTGGATTTCTTTTTTGAGGCTGATGCAGAAAAACAACCTTTAAGACTCTCTTTTCTGTTGTCGAGGACATCCTAGTAGGTACCAAGGAATGGCCAAAGGAGCAACTCATTTGAAAAGGGATGATTGTCAGGCAAGAAGCTCAGCCAGTTTTAATATTGGACAATATTAGACAATGAGGATTGTGGAAAATTTGCGTTCTATGTGTGCCTGTTGGCTTCATTCCATTCACTGACAATTTTCTTCACAAGACAATGTCTTAGGCCTCTTTCTAAATTCTAACATCACAAATGAGCTAGCCAGGGGGTGGAAAGCTCAGGACTAATTCATTCTTCTCTTGGGAATCCAACCTAACAATGCCCTCCTCGTTTCATCTTTTGTTTAAGGCGCAGCAGACTACAGAGTGGAAGGCTTTCCAGAGAAAGAAACCCAAAGTTCTGCTGCTGGGCAACCCAAACCCAAAGTATCGTATCTGCCCGCCTCATTCTCTGGGCTGACAAAACTACAAAGAGTATACTTTCTGCCATTAAATTCCCCAGACTTTTAAAAATCCCAGCCAACGATTTAACTACTCTGTTGTAAAATCTGACGTTAAACCACCACCAAAATGTTTGAATTACACAAGTTTCCATAAAAGCATTTTTTCACACAAAACATTCATTTTATGATCCTTTTTATTGGAAGACCGAAATAATAGGATCTCAAGTCCTTCCTTTATTTGGACAGAAGAGCAAATAACCTTGGTCAAGTTTCATGCTGACAACGGAGGATACACAGTTCTTAAAAGCACTTTTCTCAAAATACACTTAGGGTGATGTGTCTCTTGAAGACTAAAGATTAATATTTGATCTAAGGGATGATTAATGCGAATGTTTGCTGTACCTAATGGCGTAAAGGGGCATGATGAGAAAGTAAAGCATGTAATGTTAGGAATGAAGATGTGGCTCAAAATTGGGGTGGTGGCTGAGGGATGGACACAAATCCTGGAAGGGATATACCTATGGCTCTAAGTAAAGAATGGGATTTGCTTTAAATCTCCACCCTGCCCCCAACAGACTAAAGAAGTGAACAAACAAACCCCGAGGGCCAACTACATGCCAACACCACGCACTTGCTTTCAGGCATCTTCTCATTTATAGTTGGCACATGAACCTGGAGTGATGATTTATAGTTTCCTCCCACCTGGTGGCTTTCCTTGGTAGATTACTGGTTGCTTGAGAGCTGGCAAAGAGGAACAGACCTTATATCAATCTCTTCTTTTCATAAAATCTGATGACACTATCTATCTTAAAATGGACAGGGACAGGTTCACAAAGTGCTTGACACAAATTAAAAATAAAATGCTACATGTAATTATTTTAAGTGGGGTATAAATTAGATTTTTCGAGAATCAGAATAAATTATGGACATTACAGCTCGTTGTAGTTTGCTAGCTGCCAGAATGCAATATACCAGAAACAGAATGACATTTAAAAAGGGGGATTTAATAAGTTGCTAGTTTACAGTTCTAAGGCCGAGAAAATGTCCCAATTAAAGTAAGTCTATACAAATGTCCAGTTTAAGGCATCCAGGGAAAGATACCTTGGTTCAAGAAGGCTGATGAAGTTCAGAGTTTCTCTCTCAAGTGGAAGGCATGTGGCGAACACTGTCAGAGTTTCTCTCTCATCTGGAAAGGTACATGGTGAACACGGTCAGGGTTCCTCTCTCATCTGGAAGAACACACTGTGAACACGGCGTCATCTGCTAGCTTCTTCTCCTGGCTTCCTGTTCCATGAAGTTTCCTGGGACGCATTTTCCTTCTTCATCTCCAGAGATCTCTGGCTGGTAGACTCTGCTTCTTGTGGCTATGTTCTTCTGCTCTGCTCTCTCTGAATCTCTCATTCTCCAAAATGTTTCCTCTTTTATAGGACTTCAGAAACTAATCAAGACCCACCCGAATGGGTGGAGACATGTTGTCACCTAATCCAGTTTAACAACCACTCTCAATTATATCACATCTCCAGGGAGATGATCTAATTACAGTTTCAAACATGCAATGCTGCATAGGGATTAGAAGAAATGGCTGCCTTTACAAAATGGGATTAGGATTAAAACACGGCTTTTCTAGGGTACATACATCCTTTCTAACCAACACACAGCTGCATTTGAGTTTTCTATTAGACAGCCTCCTCTCCCTTTCCTTTTCATTTGGGGTTCTACCAAAAGGTAGTTTTGTCTTTGAGGTGAAAAGCTATTATGTAATATATTTGATAGGTAGATATATATTTGTAAAGATACAACATCAAGAAAAGAACTAGAGGGCGGCTGCCGTGGCTCAGCAGGCAGAGCTCCGACCTGCCATGCTGGAGGTGTGGAGTTCAATCCCTGGTGCCTCCTGCCCATATGCAAATTTAAAAAAAAAAAAGAAAAGAACTAGAAATTTTGGAGAACCCAAGAGGTTCTTACCTTTTGAAATATTTGAAAAGATATGAATATTTGAAAAAATAATATGTGCTAAGAACACATCCTGATATCATGCCAATAGAATAAAAGATTCAGGGAAAATTACTCAAGAAGAGCTTCATAAATTCAAGGGAAATTTGGTCATGTTAGCTATCTCTCCATATATGGGTTAAAACAATAATAAAAAATGAGGCTTTGAAGGGCTGAATAATAAATTATCAATAAATATAATCGATTCAGATTTGTTTTATACTCACAATCCCAAAGTTTGTTTTTTTTTTTTGTATGCTGTGTGGTGGGGGTCACATTTCATTCTTTTTCCATGTGAGTATCCTGCTATTGCAGCACCACTTGTTGAATTTTTGTTTGTTTGTTTTGGAAAGTTTATGTGCTGGGAATTGAACCCAGGTCTTCTGCATGACAGGTGAGAATTTGAACCCTGAACTACCCTTGCACACCCACATCCAAAGCCTTAAAATGCAAAAATATAGTCTGTTTCTTATATTGTGAAGTGGCCTAGGTTTGTTCTTTCTTTCAATAAAATCCAGTTACCTGTTATGAGCTAGGAAGTTTTTTTAAGCCTTGGGGATACAGAATCAGATCTGACCTCTTCCTTAGAATCCAGTTTCAGAGACACTACTGATAAATACTCACACAAATAAATGAGAAATGAGGACAGCAATGAGTAATATGAAAGTGACTGACAGGATGGGGGAGGATGGACCACCTCCAAAGCTCAGGGAAGACCTGTCAGAAGAGATCTGAGAAGATGAGCCACTTTTGCAGAGATCTCAAAGAAGAAGCATTAACTAGGGAAAGGATTCTAGGAAGCAGGGTGGAGAGGTCTAGGCAGAGGGTACCAGCATGTCCATACACCTGGAGTTTAGATAGATAATGTCATATTTACACAACTAAAGGAAGATGGTAGCTAAACAGCAGAGAGAGGAAGAAAGGAAGCATAGAGTGAGATAAGGCAAAAATGTGTGTACAGTCAAGCAGGGCTTTGTGGTCCACATTAATATTTTTTACTTTTGTCCTAGGCTGATAGGAGACTGTTAGATATATTTAGAAATGTTTAATGGGAAAATTTTTCCAATTATAAAGTTAATTTTAAGTTTCCCGAAATTCAAAGCAGTGTAGGAATTAATCCTAAACTACTTATTAAATCTATTCTTCAGTTTTATGAATTCCTTTTAGTAAGATAGCAAAGGAAAAATTATTTAAAAGTACATTGCCTAAGCTATGAGTCTTTCTTCCTCAAGTGGACAAATCATTACAACTTCCATTTCACCAATTTCTTACTTGGAACAATCCCACTTCTTTTTTAGTATGAGCAGTGCTGGATTTCAGTAACAGTTGACAAACCTGTACAGAGTTTATTGAGTTTGGGGGAGGTATTAAGTCTTTGACCAAAATCTATACGAATTCGTTGCAGTTAATGAAATAGGGCACATGAAAGACAGAGAGAGAGAGAGAGAGAGAGAAAGAGAGGGAGAGAGAGAGAGAGAATGAGAGAGGAAGGGAGGAAGGAAAGAAAGGAAACAATTAACAATTCCAGGCCTGGCAAATCTTCATTGCATCAGTGGCCCATGACAAAGAGACTAAGAGTACAGCTCTTCTCCTAAAGCTCAATAGGCTTAGCGTTCACACAGTGAAAGAGAAAGAGAGAAAAAAAGAAAGAGATAGGGACAAAATGGCGTTGGAATATTAATAATAAAAGTTATGTTTAGAGAGCTCTTGGCATGTGCTTCTGACTTGAATTAAGTACCACTTTTTGGAGATAGTTGTATTGCCAAATACTGTGACTTCAAATGACCTTTGGGATCCCAAAACTACCTATGAGAAGAAGATGGCCTCCAAGCAGGGCATATGCTTTTATGTTCTGTTTAAAAGTGGCCAGGGAGGAAATTGGAAAAGGAAGAACTTCCCAGGGGAAGAGGGTGGCTCCAAGGGCTTAAGGGGAGCCTCCTGAAACAGATAGAATCAGAGCTAAGGCCAGTAACGTTCTCTAACTCTGGGGGTGGGGGTGCGGTGGGGAAGGGCTCACATTATTAGCTAAGGGGATTTCAGAATTGCCACAGATCAGTGATTGCTCCTTTTCTCCCCCGTTCTCCCTGTTTCATCGTTTTAAATGCAGTGTGTGTGGAGTCACATAATTTGCCTTTTTACTTCATAGGGCTGTGGAGCCAGAGGAACCACATTCAGACCTGATAGTGTGGGCATCACGTGGACAACATAAACACTGAGCAGGATGGAGGGAATTTTGGATGGTTTCCTTTGAGGTATGTTCTGGTTGTGAAGGAGTATTTTGGGCAGAAGGACAGACTATAGCAACTATTAGAATGGTCCACTAAATATTTCTGGTTTTTCTTTCAGATGTACAGCAAAAAGCAACCTTGTCTTCTCAAAGTTGAATTTTGCCATTGGACTTGTTTCAGTTAATGCAACACAAGCACATGTAATGAGTACAACTGCCTGTTAAAAGCTTTAATAGCTGGTGTCCAATTTGCCATTCTCTTTTTCCATTTGTCTCAATAACTGTCAATATTCCAGATAGTGGAAGCTCTGTTATTCTGAGTCTAGGAGTGAGGATGACATGGAAACAAGTCTAACTCAATTCCAGAACGGATAGGTGGCATAAATAAAATTTTTTAAATATTTATTATTTTAAGCCACTGACATTTGGAGGATTGTTTGTTATTGTTGCATGCTTTAGGATCTCCTGACTCCTATTATTGTACAAAAATTTTTAACTACAGAAGTGAAAATAATTGATGTACTTGAAAATATTGTAAAGTTTTTAAATAACTTCAATCATAATTTACCTATTTAAAGTGTATAGTTCAGTGGATTTTAGTACATCCACAGAATTGTGAAACTATCACCACAATCTATTTTAGAACATCTTCATCAATCTACAAACAAATCCCAAACTTCTTATCATCCTCCATTTTCTTCATCTTCCCAGCCCTAGGCAACAACTAGTCTACTCTATGTCTCTATAAATTTGTCTACTCTGGATATTTCATTTTGCATTGAATCATACAATATTTGATCCTTCATGACTGTCTTCTTTCACTCAGTATGTTTTTAAGGATCATCCTTGTTATAGTATAAGTACTTAATTTTTTAATTCCCAAATAATATTCCATTACATGGATATACCACATTTATAAAAATCCATGCATCAATTGATGGACCTTTGGGTTATTTCCAATTTGAGGCTGTTACAAATAAAGCTGTTTATCATTTGTGTACAACTGTTTGTGTGGAAATGTTTCCATTTCTCTTGTGTAGATCCCTATGCATGAAATTTCTAGGTCACATGGTAACTCTATGTTTAATTTTTTGAGGAAATGCCAGACTGTTTTTCAAAGTTGCTGTATTATTTTACATCCTATTTCTCCACACCCTTGCCAATGCTTGTTATTATTTATCCTTTTGATTATAACCATCCCAGTGAGAATGAAGTGGTATCTCATGGCATCTCAGTAAGGTTTCAATTTGCACTTTCCTGTTGACAAATGATGATGAGCACCTTTCATGTACTTACAGGCCATTTGAACATCTTCATAGGAAAATGTCTACTCAGGGTGGGCCATGGTGGCTCAGCAGCAAGAACGCTTGCCTGCCATGCCAGAGGACCCGGGTTTGAGTCCCGGTGCCTGCCCATGTTAAAAAAAAAAAGTCTACTCATATCTTTTGTCCATTTTTAAATTGTGTTATTCATCATTTATTGTTGAGTTGTAGGAATTTTTTATATATATTCCAGATATTCCTTATCAGATATGATTTACAGATCATTCTGGGATTTGTCTTTTTACTTTCTTTATTGTGTCCTTTGAAGCACAAATTTTTTTTAGATGAAGTCCAATTTATCTATTTTTTTCTTTGGTTGCTTCTGTGGTTGGTGTAATATCTAAGAGACTTTTATGAAATCCAGGGTCATGAAGATTAATGCTTATTTTCTTCTAAGAGTTTATTTTTTTAGCTTTTACATTTAGCTCTTTATCCATTTTGAGTAAATTATTGTGTGAGGTAGGAGTCTGCTTTAGTTTGCCAGCTGCTGGAATGCAATATACCAGAAATGGAATGGCTTTTAAAAAGGGGAATTTAATAAGTTGCTAGTTTACAGTTCTAAGGCTGTGAAGCCAACAACTCTGATGTAGGGTCTGGACAAACTCCACAGGAGAGGCTGGCTGGCTGAGGCAGGAAGAGTGAGGGTCTCTTCTGAATCCTCCTTAAAAGCCTTCCAGTGATTAGGTTAAACATCACTCACTGCAGAAGATTACAAACACAATCAGCTGTGGATGCACCCAATGTAATCATGATTTAAGTCCATGAAATGCCCTCATACAACAGACAGGTCAGCACTTGCCCCACCAGATGACCAGGCACCACCACCTGGCCAAGTTGACACATGACAGGGTCCAAATTCATTCTTTTGCCTGTGGTTATACAGTTGTGCCAGCATTTGTTACAAAGGCTATTATTTCCTTTTTTGAATTGTCATGGCACTATTGTCAAAGATCAATTGACCATAAATGTGAGGGTTTGTTTCTGGACTCTCAATTCTATTTCATTGATCCATATATCTATCTTTATTCTAGTACTACACAGTTTTGATTACTGTAGCTTAGTAGTAAATTTTGAAGTTAGGAAATGTGAGCCCTTCAACTTTGTTCTTTCTCAAAATTGTTTTAGCTATTCAGGCCCCTTGAGTTTCCAAATGATTTCTGGAATCAACTTGTCAATTTCTGCAAAAACTCAGCTGAGATTTTGGTAGAGATTGCATTGAATCTACAGATCAATTTAAGGAGTATTGCCATTTTAACACTATTAAGTGTTCTAATCTATGAACATGGGATATTTTTCTATTGATTTAGGTCATCTTCAATTTCTTTCTACAACATTTTGCAGTTTTCAGAGCATAAGCATTGCATTTCTTTTGTTAAGTTTATTTCTAAGCATTTTGAATATGTTGATGTTGTCTCAAGTAGAAGAGTTTTCTTAATTTCATTTTCAATTTGTTCATTGCTCCTTTATAGAAATGCAAGTGGTTTTTGTACATGATATTGAACCCTGCAATCTTACTGAACTTGTTTAATTTTAATAGTTTTGTAGTAAATTCCATAGAGTTTTCTTTATACAACATCATATTTTCCACAAATAAAGTTTTACTACTTCCTTCCGATCTAGATGGCTTTTGTGACATTTTCTTGCCTAATTGGCTTGGATAGCACACCTAGTACAGTGTTAAATAGAAATGGTGAGAACAGACTTTCCTGACTTATTCCTGACTTAGTGCTGATCATTTAGTGTTGCACCACTGAGTGTGAAGTTATCACCAGATTGAAGAAGTTCCTTTCTAATCCTATTTTCTTGAGGTTTTTTTTTTTAATCATGAAAAGGAGTTGGGCTGTGTCAAATTCTTTTTTGTTATTGAGATAGTTGTGAAATTTTCAAGGCAATATTTACCTTCTCATTGGGTTTCCTTAAAGTTCGATGGCCTGGGATTTGTTTAAATGACATGATGATTTTAATCCTGAGTCCTGGATACTACTAGTGTTGTGGAGATTAGAGAGTGAATAAGAAGTAAAACATCCAAAGTTTCATGTGGCACAGTGTGGAAAACATTTTCAAAACAGCTGGAAAATCAAGGATAGTAGGGTTTTTAAAAAATCGTTTCAAAGAATCATCATGACCAAGAATGCTAGGATAGCTCAATGTAAGAAAATCTGCTAGTAGTTATTTCTTCCTTTTATAAGTCAAATTATATAAACCTTAAGATTTATTATCATCTATAGATAATAAAAAGGCATTAAACAAAATGAAACTTCCACTTCTAATAATAAAGCACATTGCAGCATCTGAAGCCCCCCTTGCAATTGTCTACTTATTCCAGTAGCATCACCAAGGGTGACACAGAAAATGTGAAACAAGCATTTTACTTATCACTGGAATCCTACAGGCATTCGCATTAAAGTTTGGAATGAGATAAGGATACCCATTATTTTTACCTTTACAGCTGTTCAATATCATTCTGAAAGTTTGAAACAATGCACATAAAAACAGAAAGTATAAATATTGAACAAAAGTATTATTTTCAGGTGATTTAGTTGTCTATCCAGATAATACAAGAGCCAGTTGGGAAATGGCTGAAATAGTATTTCACTAGGTTTGCCTGTTAAAAAAACAGAATGTTGATACCTTTTCCATATATCAGAATATAAAATAACTATGGGGACTATTCATTTATAATGGGTAACATGAAATACAGAATGATGCCCCGAGAAATATGGAGACATAAGAAGGTACTAATATCTGAGTGGTCAAAGGAAAGCTAAATAGCACAAAACCTGAATCAGCACTAAAACTAGGGAGGTATTTCATAGACATACCTGCAACTCCGAGGAATTTCTCATAAAACAGTGCAGATAAGAAAAGATTTCATGAATTCACAAAAATTAAGTCATAATTCTTCTTCATGAGAAAATAGTGTAGTATCTTGGGAAATAAGTAGAGAAAATCCTGGCAGAAGGCCACTAATGCCTTCTAATTTGGAGACACTACTCCTGGCAGCAAGCGGGAGAACAGGGATGACTCATCTCAAGACCCTCTGCCTGCTGCAGATCAATGCATTCAGAGACAGCTGCACCACAGACCTGTGAGCAAACATGATGGGGCCGCCACCTCAACCGGAGATGCTCCCCAACGGGCCAATGTCTTCTTGAACATTTGGTACCTTCTCCAAAGCATGGGCTTTCTTTGGCCTTTGCTAAACAGAAATCATAAAGAAAAGATTCATCTGGCAGCATAAAAAAATCTGTAAGTCGACTTAAAACAAATGACATATTGAACACATTTGCAATATGATCAGTTGTAGAGCTAGTCTTGTTAGATGTGAGGAGCCGGTACAAATCAGTGAAACGTACCAAGTAAAAATGGACTAAGGATACATAAGGTGTTTATACAACACTCACACCCATACACAAAAGGACCATTGTGTGAATAAATGTTCTCTTTCACCAGTAAACCAAAGATATTTAAATGTGAGCATTGAGTATTTAGTCTGTCATTTGACATATATTTTAAGTACTGTAATATTGTAGAGAGTATGCATATGGCTGGTGGGTGAAAAATGGAACAACTTAAATTAAGAAGGTAATTTAACAAATATTTCAAAAGTCTTAAAAGTGTCTTTACCCTGAACCAGTAATTCCACTTAGGAGATTTAATTGTGATGACATGAGCATACCCTTGGCTGTAGGTATCGTGCATTGTGGTGTTTGGATGATGGAAATTTGGAAGAACTGACTTAAGACGTTACAGAATTCCCATATAAACACTAAGATGCCATTAAAATGTTACAGATGAATATTTGATGTTTAAAGAAGCCCTCCATGATAGATTTAAAATCCACTTGACAACATTGTTTATACATTCACATGCTTACATAGAGGCCAGCAGTCTAACTGAACTTTTTCTCGCTGGTGCATTTTTATTTCCTTGTTGTTTATTTTTTAAGAGCCAAAGGAATAAAAGTTCTTAAGTTAATAAAAGTTCACTGAATGTCATTTAGGCAAAGGTATCCCAGGTCACTTTTGTGAGGCAACCATAAGGACCCCAATTGTGCTGGTCAAGGAACAAGTGTCAATCTCCAGAACTAGCCAAGTGAGGAATTTGTTTGGTTTGGACTTCATTCAGTGCATCAAGAGAACTCATTTATTGTCTTTTTGAGTGGCTCTTCAAACTCCAACCCAAAATAAGAAAGGCAGTCTACTGGGTAATGCCTTGCTTGTTCAAATTCTTAGTGAGGTTAGTCTGTTGTTTTTTACTGTGTGGCCATTGTTTGAAGTGCAAACAAATCAGCCTTCAACAATGCATCTTACCAAATAAGATGAAGAGGTGTCCATGCAGTGTTGGGGGCGGAGTGTTTCTTGAATGATGAACTTCTGACTGTCTGCCTCTCTGAGGTTGAAGAGGACATGCGTACAGGGGAGGACTGAGTGGGTAAAGGAGGAAGAGCTCAAGGGACTTTGGGTGGGCAGCAAGGAATAACATGTAAGTGTGGATACCAGCCCCATATCGTCTCATTTTTAATAACAGTATTTCAGAAGCTCTATAGATTGATATATTGGCAAGTCGGTTACAGATCAGATCTGGTAGAAAAGAATGTTAAAAATGGCACAAACTCCTAAAAATCTTAAAACTTCACAGTATTTTATAAGACAGGGTATTTTACATGTGTTATCTGAATGCCTCCCAATAATTCAGTGATGAAGCAAAGGACAAAGTTGTTTTTCCTCTTCTCCAGTTGTAAAAAGTGAGGCTCAAAGAATTTAAATGATATGTCCAAGTTCATACAGGGCTTCTTAGCATCAGAACAAATCTTCCTAAAGTCACAGAATAGGGTGTCTCTATCTGTGATTTTTGAACTCAGTCATAAACAGTGAGAAGGAAGCTGTGTGGGGAGATTTGAATGTCAGAGGAGGGGAGTGGAAAGGAAGGTGAAGGAAGTAAAAAAAATAAAAGATGTTGCATTCTGTTTGGGGGCAGAGTAATTTTGCACTGTTAGCACAACACCTCTTGGCTCTACATCCTTATACTTCCCATCCAGTCAATCAGCAAAATTGTGTTGGTTCTGCCTACCTCTCACCCTTCAACTGCAGCCTTCCTGGTCCAAGCCCCCGGATCTCTGGCCTGGCTCTTGCGCTGGCTAACTCACTTGGTCTCACTGCTTCTACTCTATCCCCTTACCATCTATTATCCATAGCATGGCCAGAGTTGTATTTTAAAATGCCCGGCAGATCAAGTCATACTCTTGCTCAAAAATCCTCCCATGGCTCCCATCTGATGCAGAATAAATACCCACAAACCCCAGTGGTTTGGGGCTATCTGCTGCCTACCAGATCTCACCTACCACACTCAAGTCACATTTTGTTTTGTTAAATGTCCCCAACACATCTTCCACCCCAGGGCCCTTACACTCACTGTGCCCTCTGCTTAGAAGATGCATTGTCTGTTATTTCATAACTAACTTCTGTACTTCCTTCAGTTCTATGCCCAAATGTCACCTTATCAGAGAGGTCACTCTCCCCATGTGATAAAACTACCCTATCCCTAGCAATCTTACCCTTCACCCTAGTCCTACCATTTTTTTTCACGTCCTTCATAGCTCTTACATACATGTCGCGTATACATTGTCTGTAGCTACTACTTGGTATAGTGCATATTTATTTGTTTATTGTCTATCTCTCACCAGGGGTATGTCTCTTGAGGTCAGAAACTTGGCTTGGTTCTCTGTCAAAATTACAGGACCCTGGACAGTACTTGATGTGTAGTAGGCCTTCACGAAATGTTTGTTGAGTGGGCAAAGCAAGACAAGGCACCAGCATTCAGCTCAGAAGCTTGACTGTACCTTCTCTCACGTTGTAAAGGCAATGGTTTCATTCCTCATCCCTTTATCATCAACACCCGGCACATAGTAGGTGCCCCACAATGCTTAGGTTGATAAGAAGTGTCAAATCTACAATTAATGTATTTTTCTTCAAAATTGGCCTTGCCTTTGATAGCCATGGTTATTTTTGGAAAAGTTAATAAATGTGGTTGTTTTAAGTCACTAAGTTTGTGTTAATTTTTTCCGCGACCATAAGAAATGAATACAGCTTCGAACTGTTAAATATTTGCCCACATATTCTATTTGTACTCTTGTCATGAGCCCTACAAATGTTATGGGTGGGCCTTTGGGACAGGGAAGTTGAGTCCTCTAGCATTCAAGCTCCTTTTTGAAAAAGGGGATACAATTTCTTCCCTGCTTACCTTATGATAACTGTATTTCATATGTGCTGCATTTTACCAATATTGGAACAGATACGCTCTGCAACAGCCAGGATCCTACAATCACGCTTGTTAAATGAACAACTGTGTCTATGAACATGTGTTCGTAAAAGACATCTTATCGGCACTCAGGGCAAATATTTTGTAGCAGATTGTGGTACTCAGGGATGTTTTCATGGGTAAAAAGATATTTTAGGGTCATGGTATATGAAACCACCAGCAGCTTAATCTTTCATGCAAGCAGCAATTTGACAAGTAGCATGAGTATACGTGTGCCTATGAAATGCTAAACTTTTTTTTCTTTATAAGAGAAGTTGTGGTTTTACAGAAGAACCGTGCAAAAATGCAGGATTCCCACACACCACCCCAGCACTAACATCTTGCATTGGTGTGGAACATTTGTTACAATTGATGTCAGCACATTTTTATAATTATATTATTAATTAAAGTTGATGGTTTAACATAGCGTTCACTGCGTAGTGTGGTACCGTGGATTGTTTTTAAAATTTTTATTCTGTTACAATCTAAAGTTCCCCTTAAATGTGTATCTGAAATGCTAAACATTTAACATGTTCTGAAAAGGCAGTTTGTGACAGAAGCACACTCTAGTTTTAAAATGTTAGAAGCTGCATTTCAAAGGAAATCTAACCAGTTAGAGACTGATTAGTCATTGCAAAGAAAAGCCTAGAGAGAAGTACGTCTTTATATTTTTATTATTGCTTTAAAATTAGCAATACTATCAGCATTGGCTACAAAATCCTGAGAAGTCAGCTCCCTGGAGAAATAAAGAAGTGAGATGACAAGAGTTCAAAGGAAATCTGCAATAATGTCAGATACCACTTTCATTAACTTCCAATGCTGACTCCCTGGGCTTAGGTCAGATTCACAGATTAAAGGCACTTGACACTCAGGGCTGCCCTCACTTCAGACACTAGCTACAAATCCAGGGGTTCCTAAGGCCACCTGCACTTCTGACCACTGATTACAGTACAGGGGTTCCCTCTCAGGTTCAATAAATTGCTAGAACGACTCAAAGAATTCAGGAAATTCTAACAATTTGTAGTTTTATTGCAGCAAGAGAAGGATACAAATCGGAAGTCAAAAGAAGAGATGCATGGGTGAGGTCTGGGAGGGTCTCAACTACAGAGCTCCGGTGTCCTTTCCACATGGAGTCAGAAGGGGCCATCCTCAAGGCACATCAATGTGTGTCAGGGAAGTTCCACTGATCTTCGGTGTCCAGAGGTTTTATTGGAGTTTCATCATGAAGTCATGATTGAGTGAATCAAGTTCCACCCAGTTGAACTCAATCTCCTACCTTCTTTCCCTCCCTAAAGGTCAGGCTGATATCTAGTGGTTCAAAACCCCAGCCCTCTAATGACATGATTGGTTTTCCTGGCATGGCCAGCCCCACTCCAAGACTCCCTGGGAGGCTGGCCCCAGTCTGAGTCATCTCATTAGTACATGAGCTATCAGGTGTGATCTGGGGCTCACCCTGACTAATAGGCAGAAATTCCAAACATTTAGAGGTTATCCCCAAGGAGCTGGGATAAAATCCAGACCTCTTTTTGTAGACCAAATTCTGTATTATACAGGATCAAACTAAATACAAGGGAAAATTCAATGCATGCAATACAGAGCTTAAAAAATAATCAGACTTTTTTTGAAAGCTAGATAAAAGCTTTCCCCATCTTAGGTGGTAATAGCCATAGTACCTTGGGGGTGGTTTTTAAGCATCAACTCCCTTTCACGGAGCACTCAGATGCCAGGCATGGTGCTAAACAGTTTAAGGACAAAACTGATTGCAAGCTTAATCTCATGAAGGAGGGAAAGAAAAGTAACACAGTTGTTCAGAGACTGCCCTTTAGAGTTCTAGGTGTGACAGCAGCAGCAGTTTTTTGATACAAGGAACAGAAATTGTAGATTAACCTGGCAGGAGGCTTACATGGAGATCAGTTAAGTGAGTGCTTTTATACTAAGCAATTATATTTCTATAGATGAACTTTTGGGTCAAATATTAGTATTGTATAATTTTTATAAGGAGTTATCGACCAATTTAAAACGATCTTTATATAAATATATATCATAATTCATCAATTTGAGACAACACTTTTTTTTGCATCTTAACATTTCTGAGATATGGGAATGTGCTATAAGCACTGGGGTCAGGAGGCACAGTTGTGATCAGTTGTCATTGCCTGCACATGCATGAATTTCATTTTTATTCCTGGAGGTGTCACTGAATACCTGCACTCCCCCAAAGATCACTAAATGACTATTCGGGAAGGGAAGAAAAGCTCGGGTTTTGTCTGAAAACCTCTCATCAGCTTCTCCTGTAAAAACGATGACGTACTTGTGGAGTAAGTATGAGCTTATTTTGGAGGTTATGGAAGAAAATACCAGAGACAGTAGTGGAACACTTTCTCACTTTTATTGGAAAAGCCGCTTCTACCAACAGGATGGGATTATGCAGAAGAACCCAGCTTTTGATTCAAAAGAGTCTAACATCAAATGTAAAGAAGTTCTATAAAGGCCTTAAGCAATTCATGTTGCTTATATTTTCCTTTGGTGCATGTACCAGTGCTATGATAAAAATCAATGTTTAAATACGTCTTAAAGGGCTTTGTAAATAAATGCTAAAATAGAAGTAATAGAAAAGTGTGATGTTATTGTTCAATTGACAGTTTTTTTCTCTCTTGGTGGTACACAAAATAAATTTGTATCTTCAATAGTGTCTGAATTTCAGGGAGATAGTTTATGTTGTACTGTATGGAGAATAGTCTGGGGAAAATGTATATCACACTTAATGGTAGGTATCTGGAGAATGAGGATGGGGCAGGGTGGGGTAAGGGAGACCCCTTTTCTATTTTGTATACTTTTAAGTTTTATTTTCACAGCTAAAATAGAAATAACATTTTTGTAATCAAAACAGAAAATAAGAGGAAAAGGAAAAGAATGAACCCATAACCAAAAAATAACTATTTCCCTTTACATAGACTTCCTTTTTTTCTACCTCCCCTTGCAAAGAAAGTAGAGCTACAGAAAAGAGAAAACATCAAAAAGCCCTTCTGAAAATTAATTTCTGATTTGCTTAGTTTTGTCTGTTTGGTAAGGTACAAGTTAGGTGGTCTCTATTTTGCCAACTAATGTCTTTTGATTACCTATCAGGTGCCAGAAATCAGGCTGCAGCTTTTAAGTTTATGCACAGTGTATATAAGGAAGATGAAACAGTTTTTTAGAAATCATCTCAAGACATTACATTTCAATAATATGAAATAATAGGCCTTTCGTACTACTACTAATTAATGCATACTTCCTAATCTAGAAGTTCTTTTTAAAAGCAGAACATTTTATTTCTAAATATAAATTGAAAACCACTACTGATGAGAGGCACTTCTGTTGAAAGAGATTTTCATCTTGTGTTATAAATTATAAAGAATGTCAGATGCGGAATATAAGTAACAATGCATCTAGTATGATTTATGGGTGAGTGGAGGTTCATAATATTTACATGACAGTTTTTGTGTAAGGCCAAATATAGTTTCCAGAAGCAGAGATTCCTAGCAACCTCTCTTAGATGCTAATAGCACACAAAATGATCTTTACCCTGGATTCTTGCATTGTGGTTTCCAATAAGAATTGTCATAGCCGTTTTTTCACGTGTTGACAGTATTTTCTATAGCCTTTCTTATATTGATGCATAAAAGGTAATTTATCTTTTACTTAGATGTGTAGTCTTAAGATATAGAACTGCAGGCAACAGAAAATTAAATATTTAACAATTTTTAAATTACAAAAGCAAAAATGCTGATTATAGAAAAAGTTAGAATATATTGATTGAAAAAAAATTAAAATTATCTGTATTTCCATTGCCCAGAAATACTATTGATATTTTAGCATATATCTTTCTGGGCCATAATTATGCAAACACATAAATATAAATGTATTATGCTTTACATAGTGCTTTAAATTCTACTTTTAGGTTAATGTGTAGGTAAAAAAGATATGCATCTTTATTAGTTAATGGTTCCTTCTTCTGTGTGGGCATACAATAATTTATCCATTCTTCTATAGTTAGAAATTTTATAAATACAGTTCTGGATATCAGTGTCATTAGCATAAATTCCTAGCATTGGGTCAAAATTTACAAACATTATAGAGGTTATTCAAATACTTATTGCCAGTATCCTTCAGAAAGATTATATGCACATTCCTAACAGCAGTATATAGGAGAGATTCACCATATATATAGTCACCTTTCTAGTATGATAAAATATCTACTTTATGAAGTGAGAATCTTCTAGGAAATGAATCATTTATTATGCAAGGGGTGGAAAAAAACAGTCCAAGACACTTTTAGGTGACTGCACTTGAGCTTTTCCCTGTTATTTTCTCAAAATTTTCTATGAAGAACTGAAAATACCTGAACCATTGAAGAACTAGAGTTATTTAGTTCTTTTATTCCCTAGACAGAAAGATAGGGAATAAAAAAGAGTTCTACTCAGGCTTCAGCTCATGGCCTTCCTAACTTTGTATAATTAAGAAAAGAGGGCATGGGAAAAGGTAGAGGGTGCCTTGAGTCAGAGAACAGGTGGCGAGTGGATTGATTGGCCAGAACATGGGACAGCTGGCTTGTCTGCCCATCTATGTTTTCCTGCAAAAATTTGGATGTTCCTGTGTCCCTTCCTTCTTCTCCCCTGACCCATCACTCCCACTTTCTAGTCTGACACATTTCTGTATCCAGACAGAGATTGAAAATCCAAGAAGGGTTTGGGAGGAATGCAGGGACAATAAAGCAGGTATTTCCTGGCATCTTCTGAGAGGAGAAGAGATGTCAAAATGGGAGAGGGGATGGGTAAGATTGTGATGCAGAAGTCTGCTGAGAATTGCAGGTTTGCACAATCAGAATAACAGGGTCAGGTAATGGGGGAAGAAAAAGATGCATGCTTCTAGAGGTGCAAAGATCCCGTAAGAAACCAGGAGTGGAAACCGGAAACATGGAGCTGTCCATGACTATCCAACCTCCCACCTGGGGCTTTGAGAAGCAGATTCAATCATCAGACAAGTGGAGATGAGGAGGATTGGGGGCCAAGTGCAAGTCACTCATCCTGACTCGTCCATAGAGCTGCAGTGTCAGTTTGTACCAGGATGAGTAGATGAGGAAAAATAGAAAGGAAATGGAATGCCATTTGTGAATCTTAAAGAATCAGTATGCCTCAGAAGATGATGTTTTGGATTTCAAAGTAAAAGAGGCTATAGTCTCTCTGAAATAAGAGCTGATAGTCATGAGGGGAGAAAGGACTGGCATGAAGATGTTAAGCAATTAAAATGGAGAAGCATTGCTGCACATGGCAAGGCATTAGTATCTCTAGAAAAATTTCTTAGTTACCAACATAAAAAGACACCACAGTGATGATTATGGATACCAACAGGTCATTTGCCAGTTTTCAGACAAATTAAAATTTGAATAAGAATGAAACATTTGGCCTATTTGATGGCAAAGGTTTACCAAGGCTGATGCAGGCTGTGTTTGAATAAATGACCTTGCAGTGATGTATGGGAAAATTAAAGCATGGACACACGTATGTGACATGTTAAAGACAGGGTCTTTTGTGAGCCTCATAGGGCACAGGTAAGGCAGAGAGAAGTGGTATCTGTGCCTCACCCTTTGAAAAGATCTTTATGTTAGGGAGATTGTATAGCACATAGCCAAGAGCAATTACCTTAACTCTGGGAGAAGGAAAGACTTTGTAAGGAATAACATGCTTGTAAGGTAAGGGAAACGTTCCACTCTTTTATTGAAAGAGGAAAGAAACTAACATCTGAGTGTCCCCCACTTGTGTATTAGCTATTTATTGCTGCATTACAAATGGCCCTGAAACTTAGTGCCTTAAAACAAGAATTTACTTTTATTATATAACACAATTTCTGTGGATTGTGAATTCAGAAGCGGACTGGCTGGGTTAAGTCTGGCCCGGGATCCCTCATGAGATTGCAATCAGATGTCAGCTGGAGCTGTGTCATCTGAAGACTTGAGTGGGGCTGAAGTATACTTTCCTGGGGTAGCTCAATCACATGGCCGGTAACTTGGTGATCAATGTCTGGAAGGCTCCAGGTCCCTCTCCATTTGAACTTTTCCATGGGGCTGCTTTAATGTCCTCAAAATATGGTATAGAGAAAAAGGCAGAAGTTTCCATGCTCCTTTATGACCTACCCTTGTAAATCACAAAGCGTCACCACCTCTAACTCTTCTGCTCACCTAATGCTAGTGCTGGTTCAGTGTAGGAGAAGACCACACAAGTACTTGAATATTAGGTGGTGGAGATCATTGGGAGCCATCTTGGGGACCAGCTACCCAAAGTGTACCAGATTCTCTGTATTATTTCACTTCATTCTCACCTACCTTGCAGAGACATATGGGAAAAATAAAGCCCAGAAACACTTCCATAGATCGAGACTTTAAAGTAAGGGCCATTGGGCATCAAAGTCCAAGATGCACAATGAGTTTCTGAGAAGGTAGCTATGCTTGCATCAACTGGGATTTGGAGGAGAGGCATGAGGCAGAGCAGCCCATGGTAGCACAGTATCCCAGGGTTAGTAAAATGCCTGAGTGGGCATTTCACCACCAGGCCTAGTGTAGCTCCGTTTGTGGTTGGAGCCTGTAGGGAAGCTAGGGAAGGAGGAAATGGAACTGTCTGGGCATGCTGGCTCTGAAATAAACTGCATTTGGATAGACAGGAAAGGTTGACTGGTAGAAGAACAGAAAAAATAAATGATGGAACAAGGGCCATAGCAGTCCACTTTGGCCAGAGGTCAAACCAAGGGGGAGTAGGACCTGTGGCTATGGGGCCATAGGGGGATTCGTGGCAGTAATGAGAAAGAGAGGTTCAATCAGCTTGGGGGAAACTAGAGTGGCACTTAGGTGGGGATACCAGCTAAATTCAGAAATGCAGACATACCTGACAGTCATGCCAGAGAACAGTTAAAGGAGCATGCCCAGTGCTCGTTAGGGTGTGATGGTCTACAATGACTGTATATTGAAGTGTCCTCTCTGACACAAAACTGTTCACGTGGAACAATCTTGAAGTGGACCCATGACCCTGTCTTTCACTGTCTATGACAATCCAACCTCCAACCTGGGGAGGTGGACCCATGTACTCTGCTGAAGTCAGACTTGTTCTGGAAAGAAGTCAACTCCTCTCTTCTGACGTTTCTCATTTGGGGGACTCAATGAATTTTGATAGTGATTTGTGTAATGAGTGGGTTAAAGCAGCACAAGTCCATGAAAAGTTTCATGTCGGAACATTTCTACTGAGACCTTGGACCTGGGGAAGCTGATCTTTTAGAAGAAATGAGATAGTGCAGTCTCTACTACCTGCTTTAAACTTTAGAGAAAATAGTCTTTAAATGGAAACAGATTGAGAGGGCAAATGGCAAACCTTCAACTCTCGAGCTCTTCTTCCCCATTAAGCAAGGCTAAAAGGCAGGCCTGGATATCCCTTTACAAGAGCTGCCAATGACACAACTTCATTTTAATATACTACAAGTCTTTACGGGCACATGCTTGATTTCATTTTTTCATCTGAATTTCTCATGTAAAAGAACCAAGTGCAACTTTTAACTTGGCCGATGTGTGAAAATCAGGCTGCTGGATTTTTGAAATATGCCATCAGTGGAATGTGTTCTTTTCATCTTTATTCTCTAAATCTACTTTTTATTTTCTTGCATAAAGGAAAGAGAGTCCCTTTAATGTTGTGTGGATAAAAGCCACAAGAAAGAAAGCAAGCGGGGAGCAAGTACTGGGCCCTCAGGGGTAGAGAGAGCAAGGAGTTTTGGACTCCTCTTTTCACCAAAGAAAGGCACTTTGCTAGTTTAGACAATTACAGACAAGACAACTTGGTTTAATTTGCATTAATTGAAGACTGTTCCATTGTGTAGATGGAGATTTCTGCAATGACAGATTAAGACTGATGTACATCTATATAACCCATAGCGAAACAGTTGATTATTAGTCTATGGAAAATCAAAAACCTCAAATATTGTTTTAAAGCTATTTATTTGGGGCCTTAGAAATTCACCAGAATCTCCAAGCACTGCCTAAAGCAGACAGAGCCTTTGCCTTTTCTTCCTGCTTTGTCCAAATTCTTCATTTGGCCACGAATGCAATGCCCTTAGTGTGATGGATTATCAGTTGAACGTATATTTTCCTCTTTAGCCGCTGCCTTGCTGGTGATATAATAGGACTGGTTGCTGATATTTCCACAACGTCCTCCCATGTTTAACTGCATTCCATCGTCCTACTTGGTACTTTTAACGTATCCCATCATTCTACTTAGGACTTTTAAGAGCAATAGAAGGAATAATGTGTCCCTCTTCTTGTTAAGTTTAGGAATGTGTCTTTTCCACATTATATCAGCAATAACCACAGATGAGAATTTTATTAACGTGGACAAAACCCTCTGGTTACATCTTTTAAGCTCCAAAACTGAGCTAAGTGGGGTGAGATCATTTCCACAGGGAGAGATCAGTAAACCTTCACCTTTCCCCCCCCAGATATCTTACTTTATCATAAGTCTTTTAACCTCTACCCATTGCATAGATGGGCACATAGAGACTTGCGAGACCCACAGAGTAACACAACCTAAGGGGAAGTTCCTAGTGATAAAATCCAGGAGAATTTTTTAGCACTTCTAATAATGAGCTATAAGCCTGAGGCTAAATAGAAAAACCAAGCTCCAATAACTTGTACATTTCATTCAAATTAAGGAAAAACGATTTTGACATTTGTATAGCCCCAGAGAGATCTTGTGCTCATGAGCTATGCTTTAAAGTAATATTGAACATGTACCACTGAGGCCTAAGGCTCGGGTAGCATTCATCTGAAAAGCAGAACATTGAATGCATTTCCCTGAAAATCACCCTAGCAAAATCCAGGCTGCACTGCCCTGTCTTGGGCCTTATTCATATGCTCAAGTAAACAAGCTGCACTGAAGGGCTTAGACCTACAAACAAAAGTCAAGGGGGGTGGAGGGAATGGTCACTATAGAGGCTGACATATTCCCACATTTCCATATTTCCAGATCTGGGGTTCCACGTTCAGAGCATGAACTTTCTCAAATGTTCTGCTCCCTATCGGTATGTCTTTTTAAGCAGTGAGATTTGTTGCTGGATAATTCTAAATGACCATCGCCTGCTAACAAAGCCATCCTATTTAGACATGGGTAGATGATATAGAAAATGGGTGGTTCAGGCAGATTTCATGAGGTCTAATAAATCTTCAGTAAATTAAGGCTCATCCCCTGCTCCTCCCCTCGTCAGCTCTTTGTCTTGCTAATACACATTAGCCCTTGGCTGGCTTCACACTTTCAGGCTTTGCAGAGGTGAAGCCGGTACAGAGCTGCAGACTTGGAAGCGGAGGAGACCTTTGCCCCAAATGTTACCCATTAACACCAGCGTGGCCTACAGAAGAATCTGGCTATGGTTCTCCAGTCTCAAAAGAGCTCCCAAGTAGCAAGTTGGCAGCTTAAGGAGACAAGAAGTGGGATGGGAGAGAAATGGAACAGGCCACTGGGTATCTCTGGTTGAAAGACTGTATGTTTATGACCCATTGGTTTGAAATATAGAGAAAGAGAAAGAGGTATGGCCATTTAATTATAAAAGTAATACATTTATAGTAGTAAATTATAGTTATAGAACAGTAAAAAGGGAAAGTTAATTTCCCTCTTTCCCTACACTGTGGTAACTGATGTTGAAATTCACATACATCCCTTAAGAAAATGTCCAAGCACGTATGAGTAGTATATGATCGTCTTTGATAAAAAGAACACATATACACTTCCACCGGTTGCTTTTTTCAAGACAAGCAGCAAACTGAGAAAATATGCATGTAAAGGAATAAGTTCCTTAATACATTATGTAAAATTCAACAAGAAAATGAATAATGATCCTATAGGAAAATCCTATAGAAAAAAGGGCTGGATATCTAAAGCAACATCCTACAGAAAAAAAAGAATAAAAAGGTACCCATGCAGTTGAATAAGTATACATGGTTTATATAAATAAACAATGAGCTACCATTTTTCTCTGATCAGATTGACATATGTTTATAAGCTCACTAATATCTAGTGTAAACAAAGATGCAAAGAAACCGATATACTCTTATCATTCTGGTGGGAGTATGTATTTTTAGACAGCAATTTGACAGCAGTTTCAAAATGAAGTATGCTAGACACTTTGACTCAGCAACTCCACTGTTGAGGTTTATCTTACCGATAAATCTCTGTACACTCCTACAAATATATGTACCAGAGTGCTCATTGCAAACCATGGTAATAGGTAAAAAAAAAAAAAAAAAAAAAATAGAGAAGAAGAAAATTCAGATGTGTGTAAGCAGGGGCTAGTTTAAATGAAGTACAGAATCTCCATGAAATCAAATACTCTGCTTGGGTTCATAATAGAGCATAACCAGGGAGAATGTGTGAAGCTCTCCAAGATATAATGTTAAGAACTGTCATTCCCAGAGTCTCCCACAGAAGATCTTGCCTTCAGGTTACATATATATGATGATGACGTTGACTCTTAAGAGAGGCTATTTCATGGGGAGGGTGGAGCCCATTTTTGGATCAGAATCTCAGGTCTCCTACTGTTTCTCTGTGTGAATTTGGGCAAAGGACTGAAATGCCCTAAGACTTAACAATCTATAAAATGATGATAATAATAATAACACCTTGCTCACAGAGGTGTGAGTATAAAATGAAATAATGTGTGTAAATCACTAAGTCCAGGGCCTTGCCTTAAAGGGTTCAATAAATGTGAATTTTTTTACTACACTACAGCCTCAGTAGAGAAGAGTTTCCTGGCCGAGAAGCTACTGTGGTAGTTAGTAAAAAAGCAGATTGTGCGCCTGAAAAATCAGCATCAAAGGAGCATCAGATTTCTCAAAGCGCTAGGAGATCATAAGAAAGATAAAAGTCTTACAAGTAGGGATGGTGCAGAAAACTTCAATTAAAGGGATGAGAACCTGATTGCTAAGGTTTGCCCAGGCAGATGAGAGGAGAGAAGAAGAGAGGGTATCCAACAGAGAGGCATTGTAAGAACAATGGTTGGGAATCACTGTGGTTTGTTCTGAGTCTCACCAAAGGAAATTGCGACTGAAATCTTAGGTGGTGATATAAGTAGTGCTTTTAATATCTTGTTTCTCTGCTTTGTATTCAACACATTTCAAGCTACTGTAGTGAGAAGAATCTACATTGGAAAATTTGCCTAGCTACCAAAGACACCTCCCTTCCCACCAACAATTCCCATGGACTCAGCCCCACCCAGTTCTATGGCAGGGCAATCTGGAGGATAGATGGGAGGTACCAGCCATTTGGGGCAATAGAGACAAGGGGAGCTATATTTCATTCATTCACAATAACTGATTGAGCAACTGCTGGCTCACATACCAGGAACAGAGTCCTGTCTTCTGTGGACATCAGCGTGCTTTCTCTCTAATTTAAGAAGCTTCTATGTGCTAAAAATTTTTCTCTGAGAGTATGAGCCCATAGTGCCTCTTTCTGCATCTGACCCCTTGCCTACAAATGAAGCTTCTGGCTTCACTGCTACTTCTGAAGGGCTGAGCTACTGTACACAGACCTGGACTCAGCTCCCAAAAATCAACCAAATTTTATGGCCAGATTCTGTAAGGGATTAATCCCCCACACCTAACACCCCTGATTTCCTTGTTGCTGAGAAAGAAGTCAGCCCCTCTTACCTCCTTCCCCATATTGTCCAGAGCTGACCCTTTTCTGTCTTAAACTCCCACAGCTTCATTTCCTCCCAAGTATTTCTGCTGTGTCTTCTGTAACTTTGTCCCATGGTAGACACATTCCATGTTTTATTTCCTTTAACTTTTCCCAGAATATTTTCTCCACCTCCCCTACTTGGTGCCAGCACAGGAGTCCATAAGTCATCATTTCACCCACAATCGCGAATTCCATTAAATTCCCTTGTGCCTCTGTTTTTCCATTATATCCAAGCAGGAAAACTCCAAACCTGTAAGAACCTAATGAAAATTTTCTCAGTACAGACCTGAGCAACTGAGCCTTGTTAGAAAAAAGACACAAAAGTGAGTAAATGTATAAGCAAGAATTTAAAGTGAGTTTATTAGGAATCATAAGATATTTCTTGATCTACTTTCTGCAATAACTATAGTCATGCCTTTGCCACTGCCTCAAACCTTTGACTTCCGCCCCCATTAAAACTTCCTTGAGAATATAAAAGCCATAAGACAAATGCCAATCCATGTCACCAGAACTACAAGCCTTCCTGTAGTGAGTCTCATATTATTTTCTTTCCAGTTACAGTAGAGATGAAATTTCCTCTCCTCCAGTCCAAGACCAACTCTATCCTATTTTGCCTTCTTGGTAACTTGGTTCTCTTGCTCACTGTTGGAAGGTTTTGCTCTTTCTCTCTCTGTCTGTCTTTCTTTTTCTCTCTTTTCTCAGGTCATTCTCTTCAATATTTAAACAACCTCAATTTTTTCCCACCTTTAAGGTCTCTCACTGCATCCTACATCTCTAACTTTCCAAAACAGACACAGATACTGCTATCGCCATTTCTTCTTCCATTCCATCCTTCTACCCAACCATTCTATTCAAACCTCTTTGTGAACTCTGGGTGGCCAAAGCTGAGATATTTCTCCAAATTTATGTTTTTGCTCTCAAGTGACCTTCCATCCTTCTAAGAACATTCTCTTCCCTTGCCTTCCGTAGCACCACACTTTCCTACTTTTCTCCTATTTCTTTTGCTTCTACCTCTCAACTGACTGTTTTCACACCCTCTTTTTATTCAATTCCTAGAAATTGAGGTTTGCCCTTTTCCTTGTCTGTACTCACCTTAGGCAAATATGGTGGTTTAACTATGTACCTCAATTTAGACATTTTCTTAATCTACATTTCTGTGGGTAAGAACTCACTGTAAATACATCTCTTGAAGATGTTATTTTAGTTAAGATATTGCCCACCTGAATAAGGATTCAAATTCTTGGAGTTCTTTCTAAGCAGGAGAAATTCAGACGTAGTCAGAGGAAGTCATGAGGTAGAGCCAGAAAGTGGAAGTTAACAGACCCCAGAAGAGAAAGGAGTGGACATTGCCATGAGAAGTGAGGCAGAGATTCAAGTCAAGGACTCCAAGGACAGTAGCAAGTCAGTACCAGAAGGCTATGACCCTGAGAGGAAGCAATTCTTCTAGCCTCCAAATTATTAGTCAGTAAGCTCCTGTTGTTTAAGGCAGTTCATTGTCTGGTATTTGTTATAGCAGCTTGGAAACTAATACAAATATCTTGGTTATTTTCATTTTAATATCTTCTATAAAGCAAATACTATTGCTACTACTAACTACTATTAAAATACGGAAGTAATAACATTTACTATGTTCTTTAAATGTATTAGCTTATTAATCACTTATCCCAAGAACCCTATACTAACATTCACTTCATTATATATGCAGAAGGAAGCAGGCACAGAATGTTATGATGATTTGCCCAAAGTCAATAATAAGTTGTTGCAGAACTGAGATTCAAATCCATGCTACCTGATGCCAAAACCTTATGTTAATCGCTACACTATATTGCTAGACTCTCAAATTCAAATCCCAAGCCCAAATTCATGTCTCTAGTCTAGAACCTCTCTTCTGAGCTCCAGACTTGCATAATCAACTGCCATTGTGCCATCTCCAAGTCACCGAACTTTCTTCAACTCAAAATAGTCAAAAGTGAATTCTAATCCTATCTTCCCACAAACTTCTTCCAGCCTGCTTCTTCCTGATTTTCTCATCATGCAGATGACTCAACATCATTCCTGGTACTTAAACCTTAAACCTGGTTTCACTGATGTCATCTCTTTCATCATTCATCTAGCTAATAAAGGCTGTGAAACACACACACACACACACACACACACACAGAGAGAGAGAGAGAGAGAGAGAGAGAGAGAGAGAGAGAGAGAGATCTTTTCCATCTCTATTGACATTTTATTGATCCTGCTATTCATCTTCTCTCACCTGGACCACAGTTGTAGCTTCCTAACTAGGCCCTCTCCACTCCATTCTAGCAACCAGAATGATCTTAAAACAATGCAAATCAATCTGTCCTCCCCTACTTAAACTCACCCAATAGTTCTGCAAAGATTTAATGATAAAGTCCAAAATCATTTCCATGACCTTTGGCATGATCTGGCTTCTACTTACCTTTCTATTCTCACCTCCCAAACTCTGCCCAGTAATGACCTCTGCCCACCTGGCATCTCTCTTCCTCACCCATGCCTTTTCTGCCTCAGGGCTTTCTAAGGGATGTTCTTTCTGCCTCAATCTCTTCCAGCCAATCACCCTGTGTCACCTGGCAAACTCCCTCCTAACCTTTATGGGCCAAATTAAATTCTGTCCTCATTTCATCTCATTGAATCCTCTACTCCTCCCTCACAGCATTCTTCACAATTTTAAAATGCTGTATTTGTTCACATAATTAGGTTGAAAATACATCTCTGCTACTCCAGGAGGGTCCCACATCCTGCCTCCATGTGGAGAGGACACAGAAGCTTGCATTTGAGACCCTCCCAGAGCTCCCTCCCATGTGTCTCTTCTGCTTCTTCTTTTTATCTGTTTAATGAATAATAAAACTATAATCATATGTATAGTGCTTTCAGTGAGTTCTGTGAGTAGATCTAGCAAATTATCCAACCCCAGGGGGTGGTTAAGAACCCCAAATTTGTAGCCAGGTGATCAGAAGTTCAGGTGGCCTGAGATCCCAAACCTGGTGCCTTGTGCCTGAAGGACAATCTTGTGATGCTTGGCTCTTAAACCTGTGGTGTCTGGCCTGACTCTGAGTCATTAGAGTTAGAATCGAATTGGATTGAGTTACTGCCATCTTTGCAGTTGCTGAATGAAGTCTCTGACCATACAGTTGGTGTCAGAATCTGTTATGAAAGTTATAGAAAAAATTTTAATAACTCGTGCACTGCTGTAGCAAACACCATGCAAGGGGTTGGCTTAGAAAACCAGCTCTTACTGTCTTGAAAGCCGGTTTTGAAAGCTAGAAGTCCAAAATCTAGATGTTGGTGAGACCACACTTTCTCCCAAGATTGGTGTGTTGTGGCATTTTCTGTCACATAGAAATCTCTTTCTCTCCTTTCTGGTTTCTTCTTATTTCTGGATTCTTCTGCCTGTGTCTGAATTTCCTCTGTATATGACCTCCAGTCATACAGATGAAGACATACCTTGATTCAATTTGACCACTCCTTAACTAATTACCTCATCCTTAAAGCTCTTATTTACACAGGAGCAAGGATTAAGATTTAAACAATGCCTTTTGCGGGGAACAGAATTCCATCCCCAACCGTTTTCTTCCCAAAACCCTATGGCTCCCCAGAAACTACTGCTGGGCTCTTTAAAAGGTAGCAGAACAAACAGACTATTTAGGAACCCATTATCAATAAGGAGACTCTTAGGCATGGGAAGTGGAACTAAAGGCCTTTCCTTGAACAAAATGGAACACAAAGGGTCTTTTAGGACTATTCCACCTAATTTCTTTGTTTGGAAGAAACTTTCCCTGTTCTCTCTTTTCAAATGGATCTTGGCTTAAAGAGAATCTCAGACATTTAAGCAAAATCTAAACCCGGGTAAGTAGATAATGGCTCCCAGCAACCATCACTACATCTGGAAAGGTAGAAGATCAAAATAGGGATTTTTTTCCCTTAGGCTCCAATATATGATCTCTTCTTATATTGTACCCTTTTGGATAGTTACGAATGATAGGCTAGCAGCCTACATCTGCATCTAAAAGATAAACTTAAGATAGTGTGATTGAGTGTGGGTTTTCTTTTTCCTGTTAGTGTTGTCAGATTCCAGTTTCCAAATTTATGGGGAAGGAAACACTGATATTTAATGGCTTTAGGAAATGTTGGTTGGAAACATGACTCCTTGGGGTGGGTCTCTCTGTCAGTTAACTACTAATTTAAGATACAGCAAAGGGAAATAAATTCAGATCTCAGTGACACAAGTTGCCCTTGAGGTCTTTCATCTTTGTTGTTAATGCTAATGGCTAATAAGGGGTGCCAAGTCCTTAAGCCAACTCTGTCATTTTTATGGCAAAGGGCAAATGGAACTCCCCAGTGTTTTAAAGCCTAACCTGGCTGGTGATTATTTGCTCTTCTCTATTCCCACTGCTTCGGCCCACTTGAGGCCCTTTGCTGTCCAATCTTCTCCTTTCCCAAGGAAAAAGTTCACTGCGACACTAATCCTAATTAATTTCATCCACTGGGGTAGCCTATAAATGACACAACCACTGGAAACGCGACATCTATACTGAGTTATTGAAAATGAGAAAGCCCTCCAGAGGTCGTAGATTTCTATTCCAATCCCAGAGTTGAGGTGGCTTCCTAAGGTGAAGCAGGCTGCTCACGGCAGAGGTGAACATGGACAAATATCAGGTTCTCTCCATCACTACCATCAGTTTCATCTCTGTCCCCTCAGGAAGATTGAAATCTCTAATTATTATTGTAATGTTAACAGAAATCTGAAGATTTTAACATTAAAACTCTTTTCAGTTTTTGGTGTATTGGAGTAGCTAGAGGAAATATCTGAAACTGCTGAACTATATTCCAATAGCCTTGATTCTTGAAGATGAGTGAATAACAATAGAGCTTTAAAGGTGTGACCATGTGAGTGTGAAAACCTTATGACTGACCCTCCCTTTATCCAGTTTATAGACAGAAGAGTAAGAAAAAAAAAGGCAAAAATAAATAAATAAACAAGAAGGGGGATTTCAGGAAATGGGATGTTTTGGGTGTTCTTTTTTACTTTTATTCTTATTTTTATTGTTTTTGGAGTAATGAAAATGTTCAAATGTCAACTGTGATGATGTATGCACAGCTTTATGAAGCTACTGTGAACCACTGATTGTACACTTTGGATAACTATATCTCAATAAAAAAATCATTGAAGAAAATCAAAAGGCATCAGATATAAGCAATAGGAATATGTGGAATTTTTTTTATTCCAAAAATGTTTGTGTATCCAGCATGTGCCAGACCCTTTTCTAAATGTTTGAGATCTAACAAGGAGCAAAACAAAGGTCCCTCTCTACATATAGCTTGCCATCTAATGGGGCATTCTGTATGTGTGTGTGCATGTGTGCAGGAGAAGACAAAAAATAAAAAATAAATGTAAGGTGTGTAATATGTAATTTAAATAGTTTGATAGAAGTGATACAAGTTATTGGAGGAAAATAATTAGAAAATGTGTATGGGGATCAAGAAAGTCCAAGTTTTAAAGAGGTTGGCCAGGGTAGACTGCAGTGTGAAGGTGACATTTTTGCAAATACTTAGAGGTGGAGATGTTACCTGTGTGAATATTTGGGGTGAGATGGGGGACAAGGAAGCATTCCCAATTGAGGAACTAGCCAGAGCACAAATTTCCATAATAGAAATTCTCTTTTCTGAGCTTTATTAAAATCCCCTTGCCCTTTCTGCCTCCATTCTCTGCTTCATGCTGCTAAGGGATCACACACTGGCATTTTCAGAGACATAGAAGAAAGATGCACAGCGTTAACCTCTCCTTCTCACAGGAGCTCACCCTTTGTAGTAAATATAGCTTCACAGAATGCAGCCTTTATTACCACCCATGTGCCAGGGATGTGGGGATCTGATTCAACATCTACAACCAGCAGAGGAGAAGTTAGGAGTTGTTCCCAAGCTGCAGATGGCAAAACTGAGGCTCATGGAGGAGAAATTCCCTACAAAAAAAAGACATCATTAGGGTGGGCCACGGTGGCTCAGCAGGCAAGAATGCTTGCCTGCCATGCCAGAGGACCCGGGTTTGATTCCCGGTGCCTGCCCATGTAAAAAAATAAAAAGTAAAAAATAAATAAATAAAGGACATCATTAACAAGATGCCGAGCTGAGCTTTGAACATTTTCTTTTTTCCAACTCTATAACATTTTCTCCTCTACTAAGCTTCTCTCTTTTAAAAATTATATATACATGTATGTGTGTATACATTAAAAAGTTCTAAAGAATATAGAAAATTCTAAAATGCAATTCCTATATCCTAACCCCTGGTCAATCCATTCAAAGGTAAGCACTGTTGTTCATTGTACATCTTCTCAGAAAATTATATATATATATATATATATATAATTCATACATATATGTATGTGTGTGAATGTACTTATGCATAAGTGAATTTTCTTCCCCAATACTGCCTCTAAGGAAAAGGGAAAGTAAATGAATTCAGATCTCAGTGACAAAATTTGCCCATGAACTCCTTTCCCTTGGTTTTAGATCATATAACTATGTTGATTCTTCTAAACCAAAGCCTTGTGGGGATATTGAGTCTGGGTCATATTTTGTGGATCCCACCCTCTTCCTGCATTGTATTGGAGTATCTACTGATTAGAATAATTGAGGAAGAGTCCTCTGATCTTCAGGCTATGCTAGTCATGCTGAAACAAGTCTTGTCCATGCTTCCTTGTTTTATGGAGGCATGGGGCACTGTCCCAGCTTGGTAGCACCTCTGCCCCGTCCTCCCAGGCAACTTTGCAGCTACTCCTGTCTGAGAAGGGACCCCTTCCTGGGGGCTCTTTGAGGGAGAGAGGCTCTCAGTCCTTACTGCCCATGGAAACTTCAAAGCCTTGCTCCCCTGCATTACCAGTCTCCAGAGAAACTGCAACACACTGTGTTTCAGGCTCTATTCTAAGTTCTGTTTTGCATGTTCTCTCATTCTGTTGTCCTTACAACTTTATAGGTTAGGTGCTATTATTTCCATTTATAGAAGAGGAAACAGGCCTAGAGAAGTTAAGAAAGATACCTTAGGTCACACAGCCAGTAAATGGCAAAAACATTTTGCCACTTGATTTGAACTCAAAAGGCCATGCTGTCTATCTACGATAAATTGTAATAGTTGCCAATCTCAGAGACAAAAAGTAACACTGTACTGCTGATGCACCATGTACTTCTTTAATTATGAGTGAGAGTTCTTAGGTTTGTTTGCGGTTGGTATTTATTTCTGTAAATTGTGAAAAATAATTGGTTTTTCTATTAGGTTATCTTTTTTCGAATTGATTTGTATGAGTTCTGAAGGTTACAAAAAATAGCCCTTCATTGCCTGTTGCAAGTTTTTCTTTTCCTTTTATTTTTGTCTTGACTTTGTGTAGGTTTGTTTTTTCCTTTTTTTTTTAAATTTGCTATGTAGGAGCTTAAATGATATAGTTAAATTCATCATATTCTGTTTAGAGGATTTCTAAACTGTTTTCAAAGGCCCTTCCACAGCAAGATGATAAAAAAAAAATGCCCAGATTGTTGTCTAGAATATTTATGGACTTTTTTCTTAAATATTTATCTTTTCAATCTACTTCATGTAATTAGGTGATGCTATATTTTTTCTTTCAATGTCAAGCCACTTGTCTCTATTATTTATAAAATATTTCAGAGGTTCCATATTCTAAATTTTTATCTATGTGTTTATTTAATATAAAATCCAGTGGTTTTTAGGTCATGCACAGAGTTGTGCAACCATCTAATTCCAGAACCCAGACATACTTTGAGGTTAATTCTGAACTTGTAGTCAATTAGATGTACTTGTGTCTGTCAGTGCTCTAGTATCAGAATCTTTTAATTACTAGAGCTTTTTTTGCATTTTAATTGATAAATCTATAAATTTACACTTAGGCATTTTTATTTCTGGAAGGTGGGGAAGAATGTATTTTTCTGCAAACTGTTAATCATTTCCAGGATGCAAGCAACCCAAATATTCTTACTTCAGTGAAAACTAAGATTTTGAAGATGCTCCATTTCCTACATGAAATCTATGCCTATTGATTCTTAATGTTTGATTCTGCTAATTTAAGATCTATAATAATTTGTATGTCACCTGCATATTTACCCATGAAAAGTAGCTCTTCTGCCCCATATAATTAGTGTAAGTACTTGGACTTTTACTTTCCTGGCTCCTATGAGTTTTTAATAAGCTAATGACATATTTTCTCTATGTATTAAAGATAGACCCTCTGCAGACATCATCTCTTTGACTGTTAACATTTCTGTTTATTGAGCTTCCCTCACTTATTGAAACGCATGCCGAATATCTAACGTTTGTTAGGCTCTGGGTGGTAGGAGGTGGTCAAAAGGCAAAAAAGGAAAGCGCTCTTGCTCATATTTGGGTGCAGGACGTACTTAATGGAGAAGCAATTATTTTACGAAGAAAATGTAAAGCACGTTCTGAGGTTTAGATTTTCACCAGTTAAACTGGGCTTTTCCAAGCCCTCATTTCTAACTTGAGGCTTTGTTCTGTATATAAACTGTCTCAATTAACTGACGATAAAGTAGCAGACCCCTCTTTCCTCCCACCCTCGGCCCACATCATCCACCTGCCACAAGCAAGACCTGAAGTGAATACAAGAGTGATGACATCTGCACAATTTCAACAGTTGGCCTCCCTGCACAAGCATCTGTTCTGCCTGGCGCTATGGCCTCACCCCACATGAAGGTTGAAGCTGCTGATTTTAGATGCCGCATTCCTGAGAACAAGCAAGGCTCTATTCCACTTGCCTGCCAGTCCCCAGGACAGCCCTGCACAGGTGGGTGCTGGTCCCCCATGATCAAGTCATATCGAACACCTAATTATGGATAATTGCATAATGAAGGGTGTGCTTGCCTCTGCCAGCTCACAGTTGCAGCTGGTAGCTGAAGCACTTCTGCTTGTGGCAACAGGTTACTTTCTTCTTGAATCATTTGCAGCAGGAAAAGGCGGCATGCCAGCACACCAGCATGGATTAAATTATCTCCAGCATGTCAGTGCCTGATTCCTGTTTCTTGGGGGCAGGATGGAGAACTTGACTAGTCACTCCCCTAATTATCCAGGGAGATTAATTTGTGCAACGGAGCTATGGACTAACAACAAGGTCTTCCTTTTAGAGGGGACCTTAAATAGTTAGGCTGTGCAAACACTCCCTCCTGAATTTCTGGTAACAAGCCACCCATGTGCCCTTCTGTGATCATAGTTCCTTTGTGCATTAAGCTTTACCGCAGTATGCCCCGAGTTTGCCTGCTTATAGGCATCAGCTTGGACACGTATTAAAAATTGCACATTTCTCATCTCCCATCCAGACGTACTGAATAAAAATATGCCAGGGTAGTCAAATAGACTTAGGCTCTGTTTCCAGCTCTGCCACTACCTGTGCTTTGAGTAAATCACAATTTTTCTGGGCCTTAACTTTCTCAGTCATAAAAGGAGATGGGAAAACTCTGAGACCTAAGAACGTGATTCTATGATACCTTGCCCTACTAGACGGGAAGTGTTATTTGACCACTGTGCTAAACCAATCACCCCTTCACATACTACATAGGGGAGACTGCATTTTCCAAAAATGTAACAGTATCGCCCATCAATTTTATCAGCAATCTCTCCCATCCCACATGCTCTTTTTACAAGGAAACCATGAGATTCCACCCATGGAGTCATGGGGCCTGTGTTCCTCCCCCTGCACCTGGGTAGGCCTGTGACCTCAATGGACGTGACACTACTTGACTTCTGGAGTTGGGTCATAGGATACAGCTTCCTTGCAGCTCACTCAAGATGCTGTTACCTGGATCTCGCTCCCATGCAGTGAGGATGTGCAGCAGCCTGTGGACAAGTCCTGTGGAAAGGCACGCAGCCTGCTCCTAGCCTGTGGACCTCCCTGCCTGCTATGTGAAGGAGCTTTCTTGAAAGTGGCCCCACAGCTCCAGGGGATGCTGCATGTAGAGGAGATGAGCTGCCTCCAGACAGCCCCTTCCAATATTGTTGATTTGTGAGCAAAATCAATGAGTGTTGTTGTTTTAAACACAAAGACTTGGCATGGTTTGTTACCTAGCAATAGATAATGGATAGATCACATGACAGCAAGTACAGGGTAAGTGTTTGAGCAATGAAAACAAGATGAGTGGGTAGTGTGGGGCCAAATTATGGACAACTCTTATGAGGGGATTGGACGTGATCTAATTGGAAATGTTAATTAGAAGGGAATGCCACATGGAAGAGGTTAGAAATGACAGACGCAAGCGTGGTGGTAAGGTGGAAGGTCTGTAGTAGTGGAAAAAAGAAGTGGAGACCATTAAGGAGTTAAAAAACAAACCAACAATCACTAAAAAGGACTGTGAGGTTGAGGTTAATGTTGTTGAACCTCTGAGCTTTAAGGATCATGGTGCTCTTGATAGAAGTGAGAAGACTGGGAAATTGGCATTGGGCAAAGACTTCCATCATTAGCAGTATGGATCAACTCCACGTCTGCAAATTTTAGCAAGAATTTCTCTAATGGATGGCATCTAACAGATAGCATGCATCTGTTGATGTTCAGAAGCGAAGATGTTTGTTGAGGTCAGAACGTCGTCTGGGCAATGCAGCCTGCCCGTCATCCACAAGGTTGAACAAAGCGGCAATTTGGGTGAATTTACCACAGTCCTGGTTTTGGCTCCCCAACTTGTGGGTTCAAAAACTTGTTCTTTCAGCATAATGGGACTGATGAGCAAACTCATTAATCAAGTTCAAAGACCGAGTTATAAAACCAACGTTCTAATTTAGTAATTAACAGTGACAGATGTAACCTGCCTGGAATCCTCTCCTCAGCATGACCAGCACATTCCTTCCTTATAGGCAAACCTAAACATGAAGGTTTTGATGTGATTCATAATCCCATGTCTTCTTATTGGAAAAGGAATCAAAAGGAGAAGGAGCTAAAGTAACTCTTGAATAATCTAGCTAAGAATGCTTGATGCAGGCATCTCTAAGATAAGATTAGCTTCCAGTGGGCATAAAATAAACTACATCTGACCACCAAGTCATTTTCTTTCCCTTACTGAGCCCAAGGTCTCTGGAATACTCCTTTCTCTGTAGGTAGCTGCTGAAGCACCACACACCCCTTTTCACAGGGATGCATTTTTACTTTAGCAAACAGGTCACAATCACGTGCCTGGGGATATTCTGCTTCTCTTTCCCAGCATCTCGTGACTGAATCCATTGTGGATTGATTCCACAACACTAATCAAAATCAATCTAATGTACAAGTTCTTGTTGGGGGAAATACCCTATGATAGTTCTGACCATATCCATATAGAGCCAACTTCAAGATATCTGAGTTAGCAAACAGAAAAGACATTTCTGTGACAGATTTCTAAGTCGAGGGAGTGAAGGGATGGTCAAAAGCCTGGAAGGATTTTCTAAGGAAAATCTGTACAGAGATACTTAAAAGACTTGAGGCTTGGGACCATCTGAAGTGTGGGAATCATAAAGTGTAAGCAAGCAAATGTCATGGAACAGGGACAATTGTGGTGACAAGGTCCGAGGAGTGAGAGAATTTCCAGGAGGAAAAAACCAAGATTGGCCAACATGGTTGGTGGAGCCCCAAAGTCTGAAAGTAACCTTCTAGATGTAAGCTTGTTTCTTCCCTCTTTCAGGGTTTGTTTACTCCTAGTCAATATCCCTGAAATTCAAGGATGCCAATTGAATATGACTGTCATAGGTTGGGTCATGTGCTATCAAAGACATGTGTCTAATCCTAATCCTATACCTATATGGGACTGTAAATAGGACATTTTGAAGATGCTATTTTTAGTTAAGGTGTGGCTATGTGGGTTGGTCTTAATCCCTAGGACTGGAGGCCTTTGTAAGCAGAAGAAATTCAGACACAGTCAGTCGCAAAAGCCAGAAGTCAGGAGAAATTGGAAGAGCAGATACAAGGAAAAGAAATTGGCCGCATGATGGGGGGCAGAGATGCAAGCCTAGGAACCCCAAGGATTGTGGCAGGCTGGCTACAGACTTTGGGAGCAAGCATAATCTTGCTGATGCTTTGATTTTGGACTTCTAGTCTCCAAAACTGGGAGCTAATAAATGCTTGTGGTTAAGCCAAATCCTCATGTGGTATTTGTCATGGCAGTCTGGCCAACTAAAACAGTGATGCAGTCACAATAGCCAGGTTTGTGTGCCTTTTTCTGTAGCTCCTGATAAAAAGATGAGTTTTTTAAGCAACAGGTAATGTCAATTATAATGAAGAGCTCCTTTAAAAGGTTAGCCCCATGGAGTAAGAGTTAAGCACTCCAGTATGATTCAGGTGTTTTGCCGTCCGCTTATCACCACTTGATTTTATCCTGACGTTTAGGGCTAGAGTTGATCTGAATGCTGCCTCTATCTGACTCACTCTGAATCTGTATCTTGGAGGCACCTGGGATAGCATAAAATTTCAGAACCAACTTGTTCATCAAGCTTCTCTCAGCAGTTCACTCTCAACTTCTATAAGCTTATCTTAGTTTCATCTCAGTCATATATTACCTACTGTCTTTGTTTTCCAGGGCTTCTATAAAAATTCCACAGTGGTTGGCTTAAATAGGAATCAAATGTCCCACAGTTTTGGAGGCTAGAAGTCCAGAATTAAGTTATCAGCAGGTCATGCTTTCTCTGAAGTCTGGTGCTGGCTTGCGGGTAATCCATAACTTAACCTCTGCCTCGATCACATGGACTGTCTGTTTCATTTCATCTCCTCTTCTGGCTTCTGCTCCTCCTGCTCAGTCATGTGTCTCTGTCTGGATTTCCTCTTCTCTTATATGGACTCCAGTCATAATGGAGTCTCTGTCTCCAGAGTCAGAAGGCCTCTCCCTTGTGTCTGGGTGGTAGATGTCTCTTCTCCCCTTCTCCTATGGACACCAGGTATTTAAGATAAGGGGCCCACCCTACTCTGATATGACCACATTTTAACTTGATGAATTCTATCTGCAATGACCCTATCTCCCTATAAGGTCACATTCACAGGTACTGGGGTAGGGTTAAACAGAATTCAACTTATCTTTTGGGGGATACAGACCCATAACAAAGGGAACAAAAGGAGCTTTGAGGTATGGATGCTATGCTGGTTTGAAATTGTTTGGTACCCTAGAAAAAACATGTTCTTATTCCTGATTCAATATTGTTGGGTGGGTTCTTTTTTTATTGTTTCCATGGAGATGTGAAGGCACAATTAGGTGGGACATTTTGATTAGGTGGTTTCCATGGAAGTGTGTCTCCATTCATTCAAGGTGGGTTGCTTACTGGGGTCCCTTAAGAAGGGAGCATTTTGGAAAATGCTTTAGAGCTGACAGTTACAGAGACCTTTGGAAATGCAGAAAGAAAAAATCCCTGGGTAAGCCATTTTAAAATGAGAAGCCAGCAGAGAAAGCTAGCAGATGCCACCATGTGCTTTCCCAGCTGACAGAGAAACCCTGAAAGTCATTGGCCTTTTCTTGAGTGAAGGTGTCTTTCTCTGGTCTTAGAACAATAAACTCGTAACTTAATAAATTCCCTTTATAGAATATAACCCATTGCTGGTATATTGCATTTCTGGCAGCATTAACAAACTAAAACAGATGCAATTCCCTCAAGTTAGTTAATTTCCAGGAATTTCACTAACATTCCACATATCCAGTGTTTTTCAAAAGCCAAGACTTTCCCATAGTGCAAAATGGTGATGAGATTTTACACAGTGATGAGATTCCCTTACTCAGTACAAGATAGGGGTTTGTTTCACAAACGGAATAGAAGCATCTAGTCTCCCCAAACTTCGAGGAAAGCTCTTTTTGGCTGCTCCTCCCTTAGCTCTTCAGCACTAAAGATTCTGATGCCTTCCCCAGCAGAGATAGGGTCCTTTGGCTGCCTTCTTTCAGGTATTTTTCCTGCCCATGGCTGATGCCGTGGAAACATAACTCCTGGAAGCCCATCACAGCTGTCCCATCCAGGACTCAACTTGGACTCTGTGGAGATGACAGCAGGACGTATCCCTTCCCCTTCCTCTGTGATCTGTGATCTTTCTTTAGCCCCTTCCCAAATCTATCTTCTATCTGGGACTCCTGAACGTGGTTTAGCTGGATTCACTCATCCTTGAGGGGTCTTGAAGAAGACTCCACCTCATGCCATATACACTCCTTTGCAAGGAATATTTCTTTATTACAGAGGCTTGTTTAAATACACAGGTGAGCAGTAGCCAGCAAGATCAGCCTGGGTACAGCCCTATGGTTTGCCATTTTTCCATAGCAGAGCAGGGTTTGTGAACAGTTTCTGAGATCCAGAGAAAGGAGGAACAACACTCTGGAAAAGAGCATCCCATCCATGTTCTGCTGTCTAACCAGCTCAGGTGGGTAACCACTCACAAAAACAAGGTCCTTGGCTGCTGGAGAAGGCTGTAGTGTTCAAAGAGGATAAGGTGGCCTTTGTACATTCTACTAGAGGCTGCTTTGGAACAGCCGGCCTACAAGACAGGTAAGATTTATTATTGCCTCTGGAACAAAGTCTAAGGCCAAATGCTCTAACCGTTTTAATAACCAACTAGAAAATGAAGGTATAATACCATAGAATAAGTCTCTTGTATGGATGGCATGAGTGGCTGGTCACTCATTCAGACTTTAAGAACATGCAGAAATCTGTTCCTTGCCCAGAGCTTAAACACCACTCACCATGGAAGGCTAGCCTGGGTGTTTAAATGCACTGCCCTGCCTTTAAGACTCTTTCAACGTGCCATGGCCACAAGGCATTCAGTTTCAATAATGGGATGGAGCAGTTGTGGGAGCATCTTCTGTTTTCCTGAACAGGCATGGTTGGCAGGACAGCCCAGCAGCTCTGGATGAGAGGAGCTATTTAACTACAGTTCTTTGAGCCCCAGCTTCCACAGGAAGCCTTGAGAGACCTGGCAATATCAATGTTCGGTTATATGTTCAATTCTCCCCCCTGCCCTAGGAAGTAAAGGTTATCATTCTTTTCTACGGATGAAGAAACCAGGACAGGTGACATGACTTATCTGATAAGTGGCAGAATCAGCCTTCAGACCCAAGGGGAGAAAAACAAAGGCACCAAGGATTGTGAGGATCTATTAATTCACATTCTCTGTGGGTATTCTGAGTTTAGAATATGTCTCCAGTAGGGAAGGTTCCTGGTGGATTTTTTGCAGAAAAAAATCCCCTGCCACCTGGAATGGAAGATTCTTTGCCTGAAGGTTTTATCTCCTGAGTGAATCATTATTTAAGTCAAAGTTTGGCCACACTTAAGAAAACGTCCTGGGAAAGGTTGAGTTTAAAATACAGATGTCTAGGGTGTACCACAGGAAATTCTGACTTCTTGGTTCATGGTGGGGTATGTATATTTTTAAATCCCCCATGGTAGATTGAATTACGTACTCCAATAAACATGTGCTCTTACTCTTAATCCACATCCCCGTGGGAATGAGCCCATTGTAAATAGGACCTTTTGAAGGTATTATTTTCAGTTAAGATGTGGTCAACTGTGGCAAGGCGGGTCTTCATCCACATTATTGGAGACCTTCTAAAGAGAAGAAACCCAAGTCAGAGTCAGAGGGGATGCAAGGAGAAGCAAGAAGTCAGATAAAACCCAAGGATCAGACACAAGGAGATAGACATAATCATGTGACAGGAAGCAGGGAAAGAAGCCAAGGAACCCCAAGGTTGGATAGCAGCAAGCATCAGAATGCTTTAGACCCCAGGAGAAAGTAAGCCTTTCTAACACCTTGATGTTAGAATTTCTTCTGACCTCAAAATTGTGAGCCAAAAAGTTGTTTAAGGCAAACCCAGTTTGTGATGTTGGTATTAAGAGCTCTGGTAAATTGAAGTATCCTCTAAGTGGTTCAAATATGTCACCAGGCTCTAGGTGTGACATGTTAGATAGAGGGTACCCTGTCACTCTCCACACCCCTTCCCATCACCTCTGGACTACACATGCTCTTTTGAGCAAAACATAGAACAGAGAGGGTTCACTAAGGAGACTCTGGGTAATTTGCAAAGAGAATGAAGAACTTCCACTTGTCCTCGGATGGGATAAATCAACCAGCTCTGTGAGCCTGGTGGTGGTGGGGGAACACTGTGAAGTCAGAAAGACACCTGGTTTAGAATGGGAAGCTTAAGTCAAGGGAAGGAAGCTGTAGAGTGAAAAGGTAGCTCAGTGGACACCTTAACTCCTTTGCAATATCTTGTGTAGCCTCATGACTGATGAGGTGGAATTTCAAAATTATGCCAGTTTTTTCTATTCTTACTTATAGGAGTGGAAGAACAAATCACACCTTGGAACACATTTCCCAATGGGAAAATATCATGCGAGTAGCCTTCCTGAGGTATGATTTTTGACCCAACTGCTCACATTAAGGTAAATCTCATCAGAAAGTCCAGGAGTATATTTCCTGATATCTGTACTCATTTAGATTTAAATGATTCCTATTCCAAAATGGTTGAGGTAAACTAGAAATAGAAGAGATGGGACACTCCTTGTTTCCCTCCAAGTTAGAAAGACAGCCCAGAAAATTTCACATTGCCAAATGATGGACTACGGAGCCTTGGAATGCCCTTGCCCTTTCTTCTCCCATTCCCCATTTTAAAAAGTCAAATAAGATTTCCTGGCATGTCAGACCTGGAATGGCCCTTTAGCATGATCTCAGATAATCCTTTTCTTTAAGAGATGAGGAAAAGAATGCCTGAGACTTTAAGTCACCTGCACACCCAAGGGCACACAGCTGGCTAGAGGCTTCAGCAGAAGGGAGACCGGGGTCTCTCCCCTGCATCATTTTTTAAACTCAAAAGTATTGACATCAAAGGAAATCCTATCTGACCTCAAGGGTTATCTTTAGTAAACATCTCCTAATTAGTTTTGCCAACCCAAGAACTTTTTAGTCTCTTCATCTAATTCCCCTCATATACTGCATTTTTTCCTCAGTAAAAATGCCCACCCTCCCCTCCACCATAGATATACAACCTGTGAGGCAGACACACTCATATGAACAGTCCTTCCAGTTTCTCTTTGCTGAGAATGTAAAGCTGTCAGCTCTACCAGCAACAAGAGCCAAGCAGACGGTACTTCTTTGTTCTTTTCCAAGTGGGAGGATGTGCTGGTGTCTGGAAGGCTGACTCTCTCTGGAAGTTGATAAATCTGATGGGATTCTGGGTAATGAATCAGTTGTTCTTACAGAGTGGAGAGTCAGGGGACAGAGATCTCCCCTGCCTGTTCCTCAAATGCCCTCTCTGAATGGACTCCCAGACTCGCTATTGCCATCTGTTCTTAAGTCCATGTCTGTAATACAGAAGGTAATTGGTGACAAGTTCTCAGGTAAGGAGGAAATTGAAATTCAGGTACAAAGTCACAAAGCACCTTATAACAAGATGGAGCAGTGACTTTATACCAAGATAAAACCATTCACCTCCCAAGAAACACACATTGGGCTAAAATGGCCTCCTTATCAGTATGGTTTGAGTTCCCTTCGTTTGGATGCATGAACATTAATTTTCAAAAGCTAGAACAGTGTGATGCTGTGGGGATGATGCTTCATGAGATGACTGGATGTTGCATGCAATTTTTTTTCTATTGTAGACATGAGTTGAATATGGCCAACTGCACCTCTTTGTTCTCCCATTCAAACATCCAAATGCTACTAGAAATATATTCTTAAGCCAGTGGTTCTCAAACCTAAGCATGCATCAAACTTATGTGAAGGGCTTATTACATCTCAGAATGTAGGGTGGTGCCTCCCCAGAATTCTTGATTATTAGGTCAAGTTTGTGTCCCAAGAATTTACATTTTTAACAAATTCCAGGTAATGCTGTTATGCTGGTCCAGGACCACACTTTGAGAACTTCTACCTTGAAGCTTAAGGGTCAAGTTTTCCTCTTGTTGCAGATAGAACTTCCCAGATATTTATCTCTCTACTTGTTCTCTTTTAGCAATGAGCCTTAAATGATGCCACTGACTCATCCAGATGCAGGATAACCAGCACAGCAGGACCTAATTTCTGAACAGACAGAGCACTTCTGAATATGGACAAGGGCTGCTTACAGTGTCATTCTAAGCCCAGTCTGGGCCTGAAATAAGCAGCATGATCATCTGTCAGGGCTGTGCATGGGTCAGGGAAGAGATTTCATCTGTGAGGATTCCAGGGTACCAGCAATTTTTCCTCCAGGTCATTCATCTTCCGCTTAAAGGTATGCTCCCTACCCCATACTCCCAGCCCAAGGAGCTGGCTCGGAACTTTCCAAGGAATGTGCACATGGAAAAGTAGCAATTGATGCTACTTAGTCATGAGTAACATATTATAGGGGAAAGTTTGTGGTTTTCATCTTCAAAGGACTAGAGACTCTATATTGGTTCCTACCACTTAACAGCCATGTGACTTGGTATAATCACTTTACTTCTTCAAGCCTCAATGTGCTTAAAGGGGATAACTTTATCTAGCTACAAGGTTGACTGGAGGGTTAGCAAAGATGTATGTATAAAGTTTACACTGAAAGGGTTGATCTGCTATGCGTCTCTGCCTGCTTATAGTGCCAGCTTAGATCACAAGCAAGAGGGAGTAATGTAGGAGTTCAGCCATATCTGCTCTCAGCATTACTCCTCCATTCTGGGACTTTGTGATACTAATTAGCACAATAACCTGAGCTGGGGGTCCCACCCACACAGCACACAGGCTACTCAAGTGGCCTGTGGGAAGGTCCATACATCACATCTTTTTGTAGCCCAACCACAGGCATGCATTCCTTGGACAGGGTCCCCCTAAACACAAATACCAAATCAGAGCAAAATCTTCCACCTTTTTTTCCATGGCTCTTTCTTCCATAACTCAATACTTATTAACAACCATTAGTTATCTTTTCTTGACAAATGTGCCAGACCCACGACTTTACCAGCATGACTTTTCATCATTTCTCACACAATTCAGTTCTTATAAGGTCCAGTCTCAAGCTGGCAAGTGGTAAGCATGTAACAAACAGTGGTTTTGAATTTTTATTATTATGCAAATATATAAAACAGAATAGGACAATCATTTTTCCCCCATTCTCTACTCTAGGGCTTTCTCTGAAGTGGTTTATACAGAGGACACTTACTTTTTCTCCTCACACTGGTGGGAGGAATAGGCACCTAGAAACAATACAACTCTCAAGTACTATCTGAAAATGTGGCATTGAACACACTGAAAGAACACATGTCAAAATCCCCAGGACTGGACGACATCAGAGACTCATCCATTGCTTAAAATGGTAAGACTGGGGAGCATGAGTTGCACGTGGGATTTCCTTAAATCCTGTCTGCCACTATAAGGACACAGGAGAGGAAAGACTAAATGAGGAAATGTCCACATACTCTCTTCCTAAGAGTAGTAAACCTCCCCATAGCTGTAAAGTTTGGCCAACCAAAGAGCAGTAAAAGATAAACCTACTGAGATATAAGGTTTCCCTGAAATCCAGACAGAAAATTCACTAGCATGAAACATGCATCCCCTTAGAACATGATGAAATCTGTTCCTTGCTTGATGCTGAAAGAAGCCCTCAATTGTTTGCCTGTGGTCTTTTCCATGGGGCAGTTTGCTTATTCCTATGACATGTCAATTGGCTTTCCCTAGAATAAGCAATCCAAGAGAACAAGAAAGAAGCTGCAAAGTCTGTTATGACCAAGCCTCAGAAGTCACATTCCATCCTTTCTGCAATACCTTATTGTTTATATATGTCAGCTGTATTCAACTATTCAGTAAGAGGGGACAGCATGAGGATATGAAAAACAGGATAGCTGGGGTCCTCTGGGAGGCTGGCTACCACAGTTAGGAGAATTATTCCTGAGAAGACAAAGCAAAATTTAAGCAACCTGTTATAATATCTTATCACCAGTCCAATAAATACGCAATGATACTGTTTGCATGTAGTTGGTATCAAAGAAAGAAAAGAGGACGCAGCAAAAGATATATTGAAAAAATAATGGATAAGAATTTCCAAAATAAGGAGAAGACAACAAACTACAGGTCACCAAATTCTCAGAAAACACTAAGAAGATAAATACAAAGAAAACACACCTAGGTGCACATTAGAGTCCAATTGTTGAAAACTAAAGATGAAAAGAAAATCTTGGAGACAACTGGAGTGGAAGTGCAGAATTATATATAGAGGAACAACAATGGAAAACACAGTAGGGTGGGCAATGGTGGCTCAGTGGCAGAGTTCTTGCCTGCTGTGCTGGAGACCTGGGTTCAACTCCTAGTGCCTGTCCATGCAAAAAAAAAAAAGTTAAAAAAAAAATACACTAGATGTCTCATCAGAAAGCACACAAACAATATGACAATGGTACAACATCTTTATACTATAACAAAGAAAAAAATCCATCAATCTGGAATTCTATATACAATAGGAATATTCAAGAATGAAAGTGAAATGAAGACTTTTTTCCAACCTAAGCTGAGAGAATTCATTGTAGTATAAGAAATGGTACAGACAGTTTTTCAGGCAAAAGAAAGTACATCACTTGGAAATTTGAATTAACACATAAAAAATGATGTGTGTTGAAAGTTTTCCTTATTTTTAATAAGTTTTTAAAGATAGTTAACTGTCTCAAGTAAAAACAGTAACAAGTAAATTTCTGGCTACAATTTGACAAAAACTAAAATCAATAATAAAGTGATAAACAATCCTCAATGTATTTAGAACTTCAAAAATACATTTTAAATTAATTCAAGGGTAAAAGTAGAAACCTTGAGAAATCTTGGAATTAGAGAATACTTTTATAACTCAATTGTGATGAAATCACTACATATTTAAGCCTGTGGAATATAGCTAAGGATAGTTTTAGAGGGAAATTAAAAGCTGTCAATGAATAGCAGATAGGTTTGAAAATTGATGAGCAAATCATGCAACTTGAGTCCACAAAGTAAAATAAAACTAAAACTAAACCCAAAGAAAGTAGAAAAAATAAAATATTAAAGACAGCATAAATTAATGAAATAAAAATAGAAAAACATTAAAGGGCCAATGAAGACAACAGCTAAAATTAATAAATAAAAATTAAACTTCAAGAAAGATTACTTTAAAATTGTGAATGCAGAAATTAACAATATAACTATGATAAAAGGGACATATGGGCAAAGATTTTAAAGGTTATAAAAATATTGTAAATAATTTTAGTACATCACTTTTGAAGATTCTGAGAAAATGAACATTCCTAAAACAAAAACATTACCTACCAAAACTAATTCATCAAGACTGAAATCCTTACTAGATTTATAGCCATTAAAGAAATTGATTGAATGATCAAAGATATATATCCAAAAGAGAAATAAGGTCTAAATGTTCATTTTGTTATTGTTTACCAAATTATAAAAGAACACATTATTCTACTTGTATATGGGTATGTCCAGATAAAAAAGAAGGAATGATTCTAATTCATTTTGTGAAGACAGTATAATGACAAGAGTCAAACTGGACAATGAAAAAGAAATTACCGACTACTTTCCCTTTTATTACAGATGCAAAATATCTAAATAAATATTAGTTAACCAATTTCAATAGTTTCAAAAAAAGTCATGACCCATAAGAATCATTCCAGGATTACAAGCATAATTTAATATATTATTTTAAATGTTCACGGTTTTTACCTCATTACTAAAGTAAATGAGAAAAAATGATGTATGAATAAATCCAGTAAAAGCATTTGCATAATTGAACACATATATATTTAGCAAACCAGGAATGTCTAGCTATGCTTAAAATGATAAAGAATATTTATGAAAAATGCACAGCAAGCATTTTACTTAAAAGTGTCCACTATCAACATTTATATTCAATATTGTACAGATGATCTTAGCCAAAGTGCTATGACAAGAAAAAGAAATATAAATTAAAAGGATTGAAGAGGTTGAAACAAAACTGTGGTCAGTTATAGGCAATGCAATTTACTTTCAGCATCCCAAATCTTCTACAGTTCCCCATTAGGTTTGATAAGAAAGTTTAGGAAGTCTTTTAGAAATACAGGCAGCATTTAAAATAATAATAATAATGATGACTTTCTTATATGCCTGTAAATAAGCACATCAACATAAAAAATTAAAGACTAACAAGTAAAAATACTATATATTTTTTACATTTACCATGCATAAAATTAAATTTCATATTGATTAATCCTAAATATGGGAAGAATTGCAGTAAAACTTTTTGAAGGATGTATGGGATACTTATTTCTTTTCACATTTTCTCCTGTTCTATGATTAGGATTCAGGATGAAGCTTGAAACATTTTTTGAAGATGTGGATTTCCTCCAACATTATTCCATTAACTTAATAATAATAAAACCAAAAATGCAATTTTTTTTATGAGCATTGATAAGCTAATCCTAAAATGAACATGGAAGAAAAGGAGTAGATCTTTTTTCTGGCTAAAGACATGGAAAATGTCAAAGGAAAAGAAGTTATAACAGGAACCCTTAAAAATGGCATTTTTTTTTTTTTTTTTGCTTAACTGAAGGCTGAATATCTAAAAAAAAAGTCTGCATAGAAGACGCTTCAAAAGGCAAGGAGGAATATCATGTATGAAAATTCAGATTACTGTCACAATATATGTAGATGAAGAGAAAGGAGATCCCAAAGGAGAGGATGGCTTGAAAAGTTGGTAATTCCTACATGCCAGGGGAAAGCAATTGGGCATTTTTCATTAGGAGCAAATGTATTAAGGGTGTGAGCCAAAAATTCCAGAAAGCATTGCAGGGTCTTTGCCCTCACCAAATTTTCAGTAGTCTGTTTGTTAAGCTTGGCAAGGCTTCAACCAGCTTGCTGAGAATTGTGGCCTCCATATCGCATATAGATACCTGAACAGGATGTCAATAAATGAACTGATTAGCAAGAAAGGTTATAGCAAAATGTAGAAGAAACAATGATCTCAGTGAATAAATGTCTTATTGTATGAGTCTTTTGGTAAATATAGCATTATCATCATGGAGGATATTAACAGTGGGGTCTAAAATACTACTGGGAAACACTTCCCATAGGCAAACAATTCCCTTTGTCTCTTTGACTCTTCAAATTATTGTCTGCATAAACTGGACTAAAGAAAAGATGACAATTGCAAAGATGAATGAGATGCTAACAACAGAAAAGTTTCTATTATAATGCATTTCTGTATTATTATCTGTCAGTCAAATTGGGGGAAAAGGGGGCAAAGACAATTTTAAAGAAGAAATATGAGGGAAAAACTGCTTTATAAAATATCAAGATTTATTATAATCTCGGTACTGGTATAGAAATGAAATAATTCAATGAAATACAAAAAAACCCAGAAAGCAATGTGTGCATAGATGGAAATTTGATATAGAACACACATGGCATTTAAAATCAAGATGGAAATGATGGTTTATTCAATAAATGCTTCCAGAATAACTGGCTATTTCTTAGTAAGAAGCTAAATTTTGATCCTATATCATACCATGCATAAAATTAAATTTCAGATCGATTAATCCTAAATATGGAAAGAATTGCAGTAAAACTTTTTGAAGGATGTATGGGATACTTATTTCTTCTTTGTGGTTTTTTGTGTGTATATGTGTCTTGATTAAGAAATCTTTCTGTTTTCCAAGATCATAAAGTTAAAGAAAATATTTGTTAAGTTTAATTATCAACTTTTTCATGAATTTGATGCTAATATTTAATTATAATGAAAAATGCCTACTATATGATGAAAGTCACTGTAAAAGTTAAAAGAATTAGAAGGCAAATAATAGGGAAAATTTGTATTCCACATAATTGAAAAAGATAGTATTATCCGAATCATATAAAGAATTCTTAGAAATCAGTATGAAAAGGCTAACAATTCACTAGATAAAGGAGTATTAAGAGGCAATTTGTAGACTAATTTACCACAAAAATGTGAAAAGGTGCTCGTTGTTATAGGAATCAGGGAAACTATTTTAAACTTCAGCCTCCTTGACAGTAGGAGAGTAAATTTGTATTACGCTACTAAACTTGTGGTAATTTATTATAGCAGCTATAGGAAACTAATGCAGTCATTAAAACTGTTTTATATCAGTGACTAAAAGATGCATAGTTTCTAATAATGTTGAAGAATAGGCTAGCCATTTGAAAAAATTTATAAGCCCGGATCCTTACCTCATTTCTTAAATCAAAATAACTTCCATATAGATTAAAAATTAAAGGTAATTAAGTTAAAAAATTATAGTAGAGGGAAAAATGGAAATTTAAAAAACAATAATGTAATGAAGGGGGCCTTTTTAAACAAAGCAATGTCCACAAGTTTTTTAAAAAATATATTAATAAAATTGAAGATATAATAAATAATGTTTGCAAATGGAAAAAATTACCATAGGCAGAGTATTTAAGAGTAATTTCCTAAATATGTGAGGAATTCTTACAAAATGATAAACAGTTCTATCATTCAATACAAAAACTTTACCAGCCCTGTGGAAGATAGGCTGTTTCTTCACACCCTCTCCTGTTCTATGATTAGGAAGCTTTCTATATATTTGTCCATATAATAGATAAAAAATATTTTAAAATACTTTTAAAATTGTACATTTCTTTAACTACGATCAATTAAGAATGACATTGGTTATTTGTCATCAGTTTACAAGCTATCAGCCTTTTTTGTGAAATTCATGGTGATACACTTTGTCTAGTTTTTCTGTAGAATTAAAGAACTTTTTATTGTTTAATAAGAATTCTTCATATATTCAGGAGATCCCTATTTGGAAACCAATTTGGATATATATAGTACACATGTTCATTTACCACTGAGTCTATATCTCGTAATTTAGCTTGCATATGGGTTCAAAAATATAAATTATAGGTGTTCTTTCCTTCACCGCCTGTTATGGCAAAATTGGAAACAACCTAAGTTTCCGTTGCTAGAGGGCTGGGCAAATAAGTTGTGTCACACCTATATCCAGCCGTGCAAAGGATGGAGGCAATATTTATAAACCTACGTTAAAATAAAAAAAAATCAATTAATATTTAAGCAAAAAAAACAAGGTGTAGTACAGTACAGCATAGAACAGTATATTTCATTTGTATAAAAATGGACATGCTAACAATAATGTCATTAAAACAATGACATATCACCATATAATAAATGGGCAATAATATATAGATGTTCTATAGTAAATGATAATGCATATTTGTTCTACTGTATGTAAAAACTATTTCTGGAAGCCTTAAGTTGGTCACAGTAACTACTTTTGGGGAAAAGGACTGAAGAAATCCATTTGTAAGAGAATTTTTGTGTATCTTTTGTGCTTTGATTTTTTCCAGATGCAATATTAACTTTTTAATTAAAAATAGCTAATAAAAGAAACCCATGTTGAATGATGAGTCATTGACTTTTCTAAAAATTAAGAATGAGTAATAAGCCACCCAAAGGCAGATCTTATCAGTTAAACGGTTTGTTGCATGTCTTCTATCTAGGAACTTTATTGCGCCTGTTATCTTTGAAAAGAAATTAGTATATACAATATCATCTCAGTTAGAAAAGTAACACACTCACACATGACAAATACTATACAAAAGCATAGTAAAAATTTTAGTTAAGTGATTGTTTCTCTTTGGTAGGTTTATGATTATTATTATTTTCTACTTTGCATTTAAAAATTTTTTTATTCTTAGTTTGTATTGCAGTTATAAAGAGAAACTATAGATTTTTTAAATTACTAACTATAATTGATATATATTACATGATCTAAGTTTTATTTAAAAATAGGTAAAAACATATATTAAAGTGGAAGGAAACGCACCAAGAACATTAACAGTAAATAGCTCTTTCTATAGAAGATTTTTTTGTCTTCTTTTTTGTGTTTTACAAAATTTCTATGGTAGGCGTTATTGTCCTTTAAGTGGAAAAATGCTTTTAATGCTAGGCATACAAACTGGGAAACATCTTTTTGATCTATAGATGTTTGTTTCTTTTAAATAAGAACCTTCAGATTCCTGTAGCCTCCTCATAATTAAAACAAATGAAAACTCTTTCCTATGTGGTGAAGCCATTTTTCAGAAAGGAGGAGAAAATATATTGAGTGAATAAATAACTTTTTAAAATTCCTGATTGGAAAGCAGTCATTGGAAATAAAATCAAGAGAGTAAATCTACTCCCCATTTTGAGCTATGGGTGAGCAACTTTGGAGGCAGTTTATTGCACTATACTTTCATACCGATTGTAATTAATTACACGGATTAAGAAATACCAAAAGAGAGGAGAGCAGAGTATCAAACATAAAAGGCCAAGCTTTTGTGATTCTCATCAGAAACGATCACAAGGAAAGCTCTGCAAAGGATTCGTTGGCAAAGGTGTCGAGTGGATGGGAAAGATAGTAAGACCACTCAACCATTCAAAATCCAAGAGATGGAGGAGACAGTTCTGGTTTTTTACTTAAAAGAGAATAACAAGAGAAAAACATAGTTGGACAAAGCACAATCCAATAAGAGCTAAAAAAACTGAAAAAGAAGATGCCAGTCTATACCTGTTTGCTTTTACTTCTTCAAACTTTAATAGCATATCTATTAATTCACATATGATTAAAGCACTTAGCAATAATCGGTCTTTTTTGCTAAAGGTGTGGGATAGCAGAGCATCTCTGCAAGATTTTTCAAAGCCACATTAACGTGTTGAATTTCCCAAATTTCCTGACACATTTGGCAACCACATGAATACTGCATACTAATAAGAATAGAAAAGACAGGATTAGGCATAGAACAAAAAGAAGTCCCAGAGGCATTTTGTATTTCATGAAGATAGGAGTATTAGATTGACATGCTTAATGGAAAAATTGCAGATACACTTTTTTTGGTAAATGTTTATTATGCATTATGGAAAAGAACAAAGACTGGTATAGTGAGCACATAATTACCCAATATCCAAATTTAATAAGTATCAACATCTTGTTACATTTGTCTCATGTTATTATTTTTCAGAAATAAAGGGTTAGAGATACAAATTGAAAACCAGGACTCCAGCAGATAATTGTACACCAATGTTCATAGCATTGTTATTCACAATTGCCAAATGGTGGAAGCAACTCAACGTCCGTCAACAGAAAAATGGATAAACAACATGCAATCTACCCATACAAAGGAATATTGTTCAGGTTTAAAACAAAATGAAGCTCTGAATCATGTGACAACATAACCTTGAAGACACCATGTTGAGTGAAATAAGCCACACGAGAAACAAATATCTCACTTATATGGAATAACTAGAAGGAGCAAATTTCATAGAGGCAAATATAGAATTCGAGGTTAACAGGAGCTGGGGGCATGGAGATGAAGAGGAAGTTATTGCTTAAAAGGTACAAAGTTTCTGGCTGAGGTGATGAAAAAGCTGAGGTAATATTTTTTGATGAATGGTAGCTCAATATCATGAATATAATTAATGCCATTGAATTGTACACTTGAAAGTGGTAAGAATGGGACTTTTTGAGTTGTATGTGTGTTACTTCAATACAAAGTTTTTTAAAAAAAGTTAGAGTTGAAGCTCTCATTGAAATTGTAGCCACACTCCTTGGATTCATGGTATGATATATGTAAATATCCATATATAATATTTACTGCTGTTGCAAGCGAATTTTTAAAATCCTTAAAAAATTATATCTTTTTAATTTTTTTTTATTAACTTGCATTTTCCTGGTTAAAACTGAAATGAGCTTCTTTTCATATGTTTATTTGCCATTCAGGTTTTCTCTTTTGTTAAATGTCCATTTTTTTTTTTTTTGGATTGCTTGTAACTTTTAATTACTTTTCAGAATTAAAAAAATATTTCTTGTACACTACTCCCTTTTCATTTACATGGTGCATTTTCTGTGCTATGGAGAAAATAAAGCAGGGAAGGTGGGAGAGAACACTTTTAGCATGGGGAGTTATAATTTTAACCGCAGGGTTTAATGAAGAAAACAGAAACCACTGTAAATGTTTCCTTTACAAAATTTACATGTTCATGTTATAAAGGAAACATTTATGCAAAGCAGAATGAAATTCAGACATGTAGAGAGAAAGCCACAGGAAGAAGGTGGAAGGCAACCAAATTCAGTGAAGCCAGAAGAGGCCGCCATATGCATTGCCATGGCCAGGAAAAACCAGGGACCAGAGATCGCTGGCAGTCAGTCCCAGGACTCCTGCTTTGATGTTGCCTTGATTTTGGAATACTCCTTGACTCAAAACCTGTCAACCAATAAACTCCTGTTGTTTAAGCCAACCTATTGTATGGCATTTGATTTAGCAGCCAGGAAAGTAAAACAGGAATAGAAGATAAACAGAATAGTCTCTGCCCTACGGCTGAAATAGAGCACCCAAAGAAGAGATCATCCTGCTTCAAATCCCTCAGACCTGCATTCCAGACCATGCTGGGGAGAGCACAGTCATGGTTCACTGAATGGCAGAGAAGTGGCTCTGCGTCACTAGCAGAACTTACTAGAAAACCACTCTTCAGAACTTGCCAGAAATCCTCCCACCAGGCTGTTGGGGAAAGCTGTTCATGGGGAGGTGTCTTGCTGGAGGCACTTCACTATGAAACCACACAAGGGAGAAGCCACACACAGTAGAATAGCCTGGCACCAAAGGATCTGTCCATGCTGTAGAACCCTGCTGTTGGAGAAGCCACTTTCCCTGTTCAAGGTGAGCACCGAAGAAGCTGTGAACACTGCAGGAGTCTGCAAAAAAACTACACTAAAACTAGAAAGGAAAACCCCTTCCTCATGCAATGTCCCTCCCACACCATTTTCTGAAAAGTCAGCTGACAAAGGGAAAGGCAGAGCAGCAATGAAGGGTGAATTTGGAGTGGAGAGGCAGGCAACGTGTTGATAACAGGCACACTGAGTCTCCAGGAAGATTCAGCTGCTTCTGAGTGATAGAGAACACTGTAAGACCAGTGAGTTCCATGGACATGAGTCCTTTTCTGTGCTTTGTTCTCTGTGGAATGTGTTCCTTCATCAGAAGCATTGAGGAAGGCAGATGAGGGTAGCAAGTGGAGGTGAAGAATACCAGGCTGGCGGGCAAGGCATGTCATTCCAAATAACCACAGACAATAAATTCAATTGTAAATTAAACTGTAATACCATCAGATGCCATGGGATATTAGTACTTCATTGACATCCTGCAAGGAGGTCCTAACACTCCAAGAGATGGCAACCCATTCCAGTACTGTATCCTGAGAGTTTGGTCTTTTGGCGCCACTTCTGCTACCAATCACTATAATGGTCAATGTCCACCCAGGAAAGCAGAAACTACTCCGAGCACTAAAAGCAAAGGACGTTTAGTTTAGGGAGTTTGTTCCAGTCTTGGAAAAGCTGAGAAGACACACAGGAATCAGGGAAGCTACCTGGAGAGGAGCAAGTACAGTAAGCCACAGTCATCCCTAGGCTGGATGGACAGGGGGATGAAATAACTTACCTGGTACCCAGGAACTGGGATCACACAGCTGAAACTGCAACCCCGCAGTGGACCTGTCCTGAAAGAGCTGAAGCCAAGCCACTGTCAGAGTCATACCCAAGTCAGAGAGAAATGAAGGCAGGGATGCATGCTGACTTTTCCTTTCCTCTTATACTTAGCTGAAAACAGAACCTGGAAACAACAAACTGTAGGTGTCCACCTCCCTGAGTCACAGAAGAGAGCAGGAGAATCACAAGGAATGGATCTGGAGGCAAACAGGCCCAGTACTGGCAACACTGGGCATTGTTGTTGTTGTTTTTAATATTTAGGTATGTCTATTGATGAGCTAAGTTTATCAAGCACTGGTATGTATACGTTAGTATGAGCATATGTTCCTAGAAAGCAGCAACCTCATCTTATTCATATTTAAATCCCTAGATACCAGGATAATGTCTGGCACATGGTAGATGCTCAATAAATGCCTGGCAAATGATTGATTGAATGGATGAGATGATCTGTGAAAGCTACCTGGGATGGAATGGGATCTGGATGGGCCCTGGAGAAGAAGCACAGTCAGGAGAAGGCAACTCAAACAGGAGGAAAAACAAAGAGGCAGGCATGCACTGGAAATGAGGGGAGGAAAAAATAAGTTGACTGATTGGCCGTTTCATTTTGGTTACACTGTGAAAAACATAGAAGGGCTCAGAAGTTGAAAGAGGGGCATTGGTTAGTATTCTAGTTTGCCAGAATGCAATATACCAGAAACGGAATGGCTTTTAAAAAGGGGAATTTAATAAATTGCTAGTTTACAGTTCTAAGGCCGAGATAATGTCCCAATTAAAGCAAGTCTATAGAAATGTCTAATCAAAGGCATCTAGAGAGAGATACCTTGGTTCAAGAAGGCCGATGAAGTTCAGGGTTTCTCTCTCATCTGGAAGAGCACATGGCGAACATAGGCAGGGCTTCTCTCTCAGCTGGAAGGGCACATGGCAAACACAGCATCAACTGCTAGCTTTCTTTCCTGGCTTCCTGTTTCATGAAGATCCTCGGGAGGCGTTTTCCTTCTTCATCTTCAGAGATCGCTGGCTGGTAGATTCTCTGCTTCTCGTGACTGTGTGTTTCTCTAAATGTTTCCTCTTTTATAGGACTTCAGAAACTAATCAAGACCCACCCAAATGGGTGGGGACACGTCTCCAGCTAATCCAATTTAATAACCACTCTTGATTAAATCACATCCCCAGGGAGATTATCTAATTACAGTTTCAAACATTTAATACCGAATAAGGATTAGAAGAAACAGCTGCCTTCACAAAATGGGATTAGGATTCAAACATGGCTTTTTTAGGGTACATACATCCTTTCAAACTAGCACAGTTAGGCTATTGGATGTTGCCATACGGAGGACAGATGTCAGTGGCTGGGCCAGGTGTGGGTGTGGAGATAGGGAAGGGGATGTCATATGAGATTTATTTTAGACGTAGGATAGGCATTGCTTACTTTATGCATTCCCCTGGGAGATATAGAGTGAAAGATATGAAATTTGACCTGAAGAAGCTCACAATCTAGTGACCACTTAGTAAACAGGCAGAAAATGCAGTCAATAGAAGTCAGAGCCCAACTCAGACACAGGTTCTGCTTCAGTTTGCGATCACCCACTGACCTACTCCCACGTGATTCTCATGGATGCCATAAGACGTTGGTTTATTTAAATCCCTTCTCATGGGGCAAAGAAAGTGCTGGTGGTCCTCACCATCTGATGAGATAACATTCAGGTCTGCACCCCACCCACCCCCAAGGTAATAGCAGCCTGCTGTTTTCCATTAAAATGATTTTTTAACCACAACCTATTAAATGCATGAAAGTCTGAGACTGTATCTGTACTCATTGATATAACAGACCATAATATATGTAGTAATGAATACGTAGTTTGGCCTTTATTATATTAGGAAGCTAATTGGTTTCCATCCCTCTAGACTAATTGCTTTTTGAAAGATTAACACAAAAGGCTGACGTGGTTTGTATGCACCAGGAAAGCCCCATTATATTACTTTTGCTTTGTTGTTTATTCATAAACACTAAGAATAAAAAGCGTAGTGAAAAATTGAGAGAACACCTCAAGTATACGTGGTCTCTGTGGGAGGCTCAGTGATAAGTGTCCTTGGGCTTTGTTTGAATCCCAGAATCTCAGGTATGTGGCAGCCAATCCGTGAGTCCAGGAACTGCTTGCCATGTTCCAGGCCTCCCACCAACTGGAACTTTCCCTTGATATTCAGCCTAAATGTTTCTTTATTAAATTCCTTTTGAAAGGTTGGAATTATACCCTTGATACCACCCACACATGTCTTTCTTCTGTGGTTGTTTATTCCATTAGCAGTTATTGCCTCATCAATCCCCCTCTTTCACTTGGAGTTCAGGAAAGAAATGTGGTTTGTATTAATATCTTCAATCTCCCTTCATAAATCAATACTCAGAGTCACTTAATTATCTTTATTGCTTTTCTTTCAACTCTGCACTTTTTACTGTACTTGTCACATGCTTCTCCAAACAAACGTTTTAAGACTGGCATAGGTGCCAAATGAAACAGATGTCAATAGGTGTCAAATGGCCACTGGCATTTCATAGGTCTCTCCAAAGGAAGCCTGTACCATTGAAGTTGACGGTTTTGGGAAATTAATAGGTAAAATCAGTGACCAGAGCAAGGAACTGAGTCTAAGGGCATAAAGTAACCTGGATCATGGTGCCCCAAGCAACTGCCCTAAATGGCTTAAAGGATACAGGGGGTACAAAACCCAGTAAATATACTAGCCCAATACCCTCCACTTACTGCTATCTTGACAGAAAGAATCAAAGAAAAGCAAAATTAGGTTATGAAACAGGGCAAGGTTATGAAACTTGGAGGAAATTCTATCAAATACAGTAAAGGAAGATAAAAGAAACTGAGAAAAACTCCTTCCCCCAATTCTTGAGAGAACAGAGCAATGTTAGAAGAAGCAAGTGGAGGGTATTCTGAAAACCACTTAACTACCCCCTATTTTAAAAGGATGAGGACTAAAGGTTGGGTGGGTCTCCTCTCCTCAAGGGAAATGAAGAGTTTGATATTCCTGGTAGTATGATGAAAAGAAAAACAAGCCACCATTTTCCACCTTATTCAGAATTTTTTTATCATTAACATACTGTGAAATGCACAAATCTGAAGTTTTATGAGTTTTGAAACCAATATAGAGAACAACCACAGAAAGTTTCCTCAATCTGTCTCCATAGATTATCTTTCTTTATTCTTAGGTGTCATGGAGATATAATCATTTTGTGGCTTGTTGCTTTAGCTCAAAATCATATCTTTGAAATTTACCCACGTTGTCACAAAACACACTTTTTATTGCTGAGTAGTAGTCCACTTTATAAATATACCTCAATTTGTTTATCCCTTATCCCATTGATAGACGCAAAGATTGTTCTCAGTTTGAGGCTTTCATTAATAAGGCACCAATGAGAATTCTTGTTCAGGTACATTTGTTTCATTTATCTTGGGTAAATACTAGGCGAGAAATTGCTGGCTAATAGGTCAGAATTATAGTTACTATTTTCTTTTGAGATTTACTATCATTTTATGCATTATGAACATATTTTCGTTTATGTCACTGTTATGGTTATAATAGCTCCTTTAAAATCCTTGTCTACTACTTCTAATACCTGGTTCATTTTTTTTTTTTTTTGTATGCTGTATGGCAGGGTCACATTTCATTCTTTTTCCATGTGAGTATCCCATTATTGCTCCACCATTTGTTGAATTTTTGTTTGGTTGGTTGGTTTTTGCTTGTTTGTTTTTTGGGAAGTGCATGTACCAGGAATCAAACCTGGGTTTCCCACATGGCAGGAGAGAATTCTACCACTGAACTACTCTTGCACCCCCAATATCTGGGTCATCTTGGGATTAGTCTCATAGATTTTCTTTCCTCTTGAGAATAAGTCATTTCTGGATCTTTGTATGTTGAGTGATTTGTGGTTGTGTCCTGGATATTGTAAATATTATTTGAGGGTTACTCTAGGCACTGTAATATTCCTCCTAAAAATGTTGAGTTAATGCTTCTGTTGTTGTTTTATCAAGCAATGATTTTGGTAGAATTCATAATTAGCGAACTGTCTCTCTTGGGCAGCAACTCAGATCTCATTTCAGTCCTTTCATCTTTACTTGGGCTGCTTTGAGTCTTCCTTGTGCATTCATGGTTCAGAGTTTTGGCAGAGTTTATGTTCAAAAATGAGTTTTCCCTTTCTTTTGCAGTCTGTGCTCCATGATCACTCCCTTCACTTTCCAGTAACTATGAGTGTTCCAATCTCTGTCCTTTGTCCTTTCAACCAGAAAGATTATTGAAGTTTTCACTACCTTAGGTGGCACCTTCTACAAACATGTTCAGGCTAGTGCCTAATAATAATAATAATAATAATAATAATAATAATAATAATACCAAATAACTTTATGGGGATTTAATGCCTTATGGGGTAGGGTTTCTGTTTGGGGTGATGGGAAAGTTCAGGTAATGGAGGGTACTGGAACATTGTGACTGTGATTAACAACATGGAATGGTATTCTTGTGGTTGAGATGGGAAATTTTATGTTGTATATATGTTTCTGCAATTTTTTTAAACAAAGAGCAGCTACAATTAAATGCAATGCATGATTCTGAATGGGATCTAATAAAACAAAACAAGATGAACAAAAAAGCAACTAAGTTTCCCTGTCATTCCCTTCTTCCAGATGTTGAACCTCTCAAGAATGTGGACTTTAGTTCATTTCCAGGGCTTTTAGATGTTTTCATGTTTATCCAGAGTTTATAGCTACTATTAACAGGAGTTTAGCCTGGTAGGAGCTTTGTTGACTCTAGGAAAAGCAACACTATCATGTCTTATTACTTGAGAACCTCAAAGAACTATCAGAAGAGTTTGAATCATTCTATACTTCTACTAGCAATGTTTGCGAATTCTATTTTTTCCATATTCTTCTCAACATTTGCAATTGCCAAAAATGTAAGTTTTAGTCCTTTTAGTGGTTGTGAAATGTATCTCACTGTGATTTTGTTTGCAATTTCCTGATAGCTATTAATGTTGACTATTCCTTTATCTTCAATATTTTAATTGGGTTGTTCATATTTTTATTGTCTATTTTAGAATATATTTATATATTTTGGATAACGGTCCTTTAGTCAGATGAGTGTAATGGAAATAATTTTCCCAGTCTGTGCCTTACATAGTTATTTTCTTAATGGTATCTTTTAATGAGCACAAATTTTAAATTCTGGAAAGTTTCAATTTATCATTCTATTCTTTTGTGGTTAGTGCATTCTTCTTCTGTCCAAAAGATTTTTGCCCACCATAAAGCCAATAAAATATTCTCTTATATTTTCCTCTAGAATTTTATATTTCTGATTTTTAAGTTTAGGGTTTTGGTTCATCTCAAATTAAATTTGGGGTATGAATGAGAAAGGTTGAGACTTCATTTTCTTCCCCTCATGTTTAGATCTAGCTGCTCCAGCACAATTTGTTAGAAAGATTTTCCATTTCATCATTGAATTGACCTGGCACCTTATTAAAAACCTCAAATGACCATATATGGGCATCGATTTCTGAATTCCATGTCTTCATTTATTATATTTATCTATCTTCATGCCATTACTATACCTTCCTGATTACTGTAGTGCTGTAGTTAGTTTTAAAATCAAGTGTGTATATCTTTGAGCTTTGTTTTTCTTCTTAAAGATTGTTTTGGCTATTCTAGAACCCTTGAATTTCCACATGAAGTTTAGAATAAGCTTATTGACTTATTTTAAGTCTGATGGAATTTTGACAGCGATTCTCCATTCTCCATTGCTCTAAAGAGTCTTTATTTTTTTCTCAGCAGTGTTTTGCAACTTTAAGTGTAGATATCATGGACCTTTTTTATAAGATTTATTCACAGATATTTGCTGGTCTTAATGCTACTAAATTGCATTTTAAAATTTTATTTTAACTGTTTCTTGTTTATAATGAAGAATACAATTGATTTTTCATCTATTAACTTTGTAGAATGCAACCTTACCAAATTCACTAAATATTTATAGTAATTTATATATAGATTCCATAGGATTTTCAACACATGCAATCATGTTATCATGGAAGAAAGACACTTTTTCTTTTCCCTCCCAAATCTTTATACTTTCAATTTAATTTTACTTTCTTATCTTTTTGCACTGATTAGAACTTCCATTACAGCGGTGAGAGTGAACAACCTTGCCTTTTTGTTTATCTTAAGTGAAAAGTAATCAATATTTCAGAATTAAGCATGATGTTACCAACAGGTTTTTCATAGATGCCCTTTATCATGCTGAATAAGTCCATTTTATTCTTGTTTTACCAAGCTTGTTTTTCTTATCTTCTAGGCTGAAGCTTGTCAAATGCAATTCCTGTCTATGAAGAGATGACGATATAGTTTGCCTCCTCTATTTAATTGGTATGGTAAATTACCTTGATTGATTTTTTTTAATTTTATTTCTCTTTTTTTTTGCATCTGAGCAGTACATTTTATTTTTTGACATTTTAAGTAAAATGTCATTATGAGGCCTGTATTTGTACAGTCAGTGTCATAAACCAATTTAAAATTAAGGCGAACAAGGAAAAAATTCTCTAGGTGCAGATATCAGTATTTCCTGAATTCCAAATATTAAATACTAATGTAAATTCCATTTGATTAGCTATCAAAACTATATGCAATATCAAAATATCAAGTAGAAAGTTATTAGAAACATCATCTTTGCTATGGTAATGACCTGTGTTACTGAACATTTTCAAGTTTTTTGTTTCAAGAAAATATAAAGATACAAATGTTTTTGAAATTAACGTATGAAAATCTTATCTCTTATAATTCTTTAATTTATATAATTTTTTTAATTGATTGATTTTTTAATGTTAAACTAATCTTGCTTTCCTGGGATTTATCCACAATTGTACATAATGTGTTACCTTTTTGACATATTGCTGCATTATATTTGCTAATATTGCTTTAGGAAGTTTATAAATCTGTGTTTGTGAAGGCTATTGGTTCACAGTTTTCTTTTCTTGGAATGTCTTTGTCAGGTTTTGATATCAAGGTAATGCCATTCTAATAAAATGAGTTTTGAAAGTTCCCTCCTTTATTTGCCAAAAGAATTTGTGTATGTCACTAATGTAATTCAGTGCTATATGTCATAAAATATGTCAAATATATGTTAATGTCACTACTGTCCATTTCCAAACACAGTCAAGCTAAATAGAAGTTCTGCACAAATTAAGCATCAGCTCCCCTTTTTCTCTCTGTATTCTATCCCCTGATAACCTATATTATAGATTCCGACTCTGTGAGTTTGCTGATTATAATTAGTTCATATAAGTGAGATCATGCTATATTTATTCTTTTGTGTCTGGCTTATTTCACTGAATACAGTGTTCTCAGGTTCATCCATGTTGTCCCATGCATGAAGACTTCATTCCTTTTTACAGCTGAATAATATTCCATTGTGTGTATAGGCCACATTTTGTTTATCCATTTGGATCAATGGACACTTTGGTTGCTTCCTTCTTTTGGAAATTGTGAATAATGTTGCTATGAACAATGGTGTGTAAATAAATATCTTCTGGACATATATCTAGCAGCAGGATTGCCAGACCATATGGCAATTCTATACTCAGACTCCTAAGGAACTGCCAAACTGTCTTCCACAGCGGCAACACCATTTTACGTCTCCATTAGCAGAGAATAAGTGTTCCTTTTTCTCCACATTGTCTCCAACACTCGTAGCTCCTTGTTTAATAGCAGCCATTCTAGTAGATGTTGAATGATTTCTCATTGTGGTTTTGATTTGCATTTCCCTAATAGTTAAAGGAGAGGAACATCTTTTCATGTGCTTTTTAGCCATTTGTATTTCCTCTTTGGAAAAATGTCTATTCAAATCATTTGCCCATTATTATATTGGGTTCTTTGTCTTTCTATTGTTGAGCTATAAGATGTCTTTATATGTTCTGGATATTAAACCTCATCAGATATGTGGTTTCCAAATATTTTCTCCCATTGAATAGAGTGCCTGTTTACTTTCTTAAAAAAGTCCTTTGAAACACAGAAGTTTTTGATTTTGAGGACACCCATTTATTTATTTCTCCTTTTGTTGCTTGTGCTTTAGATGTAAAGTCTAATAAACCACTGCCTTCCACTAGATCTTAAAGATGCTGAGCACTCTCTTAACTGCATGCCTCAAATTTGATATTGTGTTTTAATTAATATGTGTTTATAATATTTTCTAATTTCTCTTGTAATTTCTTGTAAGACTCCTAGGTCTCTAAAGAGTGTGTTGTGTATAATTTCTCAATTTTTTTTAACTTTATGAGATATTTTATGTCACTGATTTCTAATTTAATGCTATTGTTATCAGGTAATGGTCTCTTTATGAGACTTGCTTTGTGGCCCACCGTATGGTGAGTGGGGACCAGACATTTTTCTGTGACCAGACGTTCTCACAGTTATAAAAGATCATACATACCTATTAAAAATTATTTAAAAATTTCAGCTGAATTCTCCTTTCTCCCTTCTATATTCAATCCTTTTCCTATCACTCTTGCCCAGTTTAAGAGCAGCCATGGGTATCTTCTACGAATGACTTTCTACTTTCTAAATGCAACCTCTAATTTGAAACTTATCAGACTTGCTTTGGCTATTAGGTGAGAACAAAGACTCATTTAAGCTAATGCACTCTAACTGGACCTCCCACTCAGGGTCTTCTTAAAAATTGTGTAGACCTTAATTTTAGTTGGAAAACTCTCAATCTGAAATGGGGACAGTAGAGTTCGTCACAAACAGACCTCCCAGTTTTATTGGAGCCATTTCTGTAGACCAAAAGTCTCAACAGTAAGAGACAAAGGTATGACTATGTTTTAGAAATAAAATTTAGCTGATTGGGTTTCTGTTAAGACGCAGGCTATAATACCAAGTCATTTCAAAGTAAATATCAATCTGGAACCATAGGATAGCCTCTCAAAGGGAAAGCTACTCCCCTAACTTGGCAGACCTGGTACCTCATGACATGGCTACACAAAATATAGTATAAACAGTCTTCAGTGGCAAGGTTACCCAACCGCTATGAGCTATGATGCCCTCTTGCACCTCTAGGCTACTGAAATTCTGGCTAATCATATAACTTGAAAGAGTCCTCACTCTCTGTCATCTATGGAAGAATTCAGACGGAAGTTAGGTCTGCCAATTTGAAAGTGATGTGCACTGATCCAATCTTGTAGGAGTAGTCATTTCTTTTAATCCTGATTCAAGACTGCAGGCTGGAAACTTTTGATCAGATTATCTCCGTGGAGATGTGAAGCACCCAATTGTGGGTGTGACCTTTGATTTAATGGAGATGTGGCCCCACTGATTCCAGCTGGGTCTTGATTAGTTTACTGGGATCCTTTAAAAGAGGATACATTTTGGAGAGAGTCAGAGAATAACAGGAACAACAGAGCCAACTGAAACTTCAAGCAGAGCTGACAGGCAGAGAACAGAGACAGGGATGTTTGGAGATGCTTGGAGCCCAACAGACATCACCATGAGATGTTAAGCAAGCCAGAACCTGAAGAGAGCCAAGGGAGGCTAAGAAACAAAAGCCAGTCCCAGAGAAGCAAAGTAAGGAACCTCCACAGGAACAGAGGCTGAAAGTAATGGAGCCCAGGACCAACAGATGCTAGCCATGTGATTTCCCAGCTGACAGAGATCATTTCTTTAATTAAGCTGATCCATCAGCCTTTCTTTAATTAAGGTGTCTTTCCTTGGATGCCTTATTTTGGATATTTTATAGGCTTAGACTTGTAACTTATTAAACTTGTAACTTATTAAATTCCCCTTTTTAAAAGCATTCCAATTCTGGTATACTGAATTCCAGAAGGTTTCAAACTAATACACCAAGAAAATAAGAGGAGAACCAAAGTGAATCCATTGATACTCTTTTGTGACAAATAGCAAATGGGAATAGACTAGCCTCCATTCTAAAATCAGCAAATTAAAAAGAAAAGGAAGAAAGAAAACACAATGTAAAGCTTAATGAAAAATTCTCCAAGAAAAAAAAAGAAATTAACATAAGCTGCAAAAGAAAAAAATAAGGGGACTCTTCTAATGAAGACTTATTTTAGGAAAGATAGAAAGATCAAACAAGCAGATGCTTTACTTTTCAATGTATTTTAAAATTGATGGAGGTTGCGAAAAGAGGAATGAATGATGAGAAGATGAAACATTCTACAGAGATGAAGAGAAAACTGTGGGTGCTAAGAAAACTGAGCAAAACAAATAAAGACACTCTAGAACACAAATAAATATTATGATCATAAATTAAAACAGCATAAAAAAATGGAATCACTGAGATGCTGTTAACCAGAATGCAAAAAAAATAAAAAACAAGAATTAAGACCCACAAGCCATTAAATAGCAGATTTTTTCTGAATAATTGTTGATAGACCTTAATATGTGACAGGCAAAATTATTGAAAAATGACAAAACCAAGTTGTATCCTGGTGAACTAAATTTTTAATGCAATTTTTTGGTATGCTGTACGGCAGGGTCACATTTCATTCATTTTCCATGAATATCCCCTTATTACAGCACCATTTGCTGAATTTTTGTTTGTTTGGTTTTTTCATTTGTTTGTTCGCTTGTTTGTTTAGGAAGTGCATGGGCTGGGAATCGAACCCAGGTCTCCCACATGGTAGTAAGAATTCTACCACTGACCTACACTTGCACTCCCTTTAGTGCAATTTTAAATGAGATATATTCACATACCATATACTCATCCAAAGTGTGCCATCAATGGTTCACAGTACCATCATATAGTTGTGCATTCATCAACACAATTGATGTTTGAACATTTTCATTATTCCAAAAAAATAAGAATAAGAATAAAAATAAAAAGAGAACACCCAAAACATCTCATATCCCCAAAGTCCCCCCCCCTCATTGTTTATTTATCTTTTGTCTTTATTTTTGTACTCATCTGTCCATACACTGGATAAAGGGAATGTCAGCCGCAAGGTTTTCATAATCATACGGTCATACTGTAAAAGCTCCATAGTTATACATTCATCATCTAGAATCAAGGTTACCGGATTACAGTTCAACAGCTTCAGGTATTTCCTTCTAGCTATTCTAATGCACTAAAAACTGAAAAGGGATATCTATAAAATGCATAAGAATGAGCTCCGCCATGACCTTTCAACTCTATTTGAAATCTCTCAGCCACTGAAATCTTTGTTTCATTTGGTGGACTCAATTTTAATAACGAATTTTTCAAGCAGTTAGACCCGGGTTTCCCAAGCTCAGCACTGCTGACGTTTTTGGACGGGATGTGTTTGGTTGGTGAGGCCTGTCCTGTGCACTGAGGGATGTTTAGAAGCATGCCTTGCCTCTACCTCCTAGTGCCCAGAGCACCCCCTACACTCTGGTTGAGACAAATAAAAATGCCCTCTTGAGAGAGAGGGGAAAATCTGCTCTCATTAAGAACCATGATGCAGATTAAACAGGTCATCCCAAATGGCAAAAATCGGATATGGAAAAGCAAGTTCAACAGCTTTGAAAGAAATAGGATGTGCCCCAAGAATTGTATAGTCAGTCCAGTTGTTGTTCAACAACTTAACTTTGCAGAGCGTCCTTAAAATCAATGTGAAGATATATGATAAAATAAGCAAGGACACAAAGAGAAAATTTACAAAAGAATAAAATACAAATACTAGTAAAAACTCAGCCTCATCAAAGGAAAGTAATGAAAATTTTTTAGAGATCAAATCGATAAAATAGAAGACAGTATGCAGAGTTGTACTAGGGTTTTGAAATTCAGGGTTCCTCAAACACTTCTGGTAGAATTGTAGTTTTTATACAGTTCTGATGGGTGATCAAGCTTACGTACCAAAACCTTTAAACTGTACATTTTATTGCCCCAGATGCTTAGGGTTTGCTTCTAAATAATCAGAAACAAATGCAAATATGTATCTGAAAATGTCTATTGTATTGTTGCTGATAACAAGGAAAACCTGAATTAAACATAAATGTATTACAATGAGGACTGATTGATGTATCAATATAGAGCCATAAAAAGTCATGGGCAATAAGAATTCTGGTTGGCACAGATACAATTTTAATCATGTTAAGAACTATGTAAGTTCACACACACATATATACACACAGTACAGAATATAAATATATACACACACACACACATTGCAGAGAGAAAATGATTGATTTTAGATACTTACACCAAAAAGCAACAGAAGTTACTTGGATAGTGGATTGTGGATGTTTTTGTTTTCTTGATTTTTCTGTATTTACCAATTTACATTTTCTGTATTTACCATTACTTTTATAATTAAAAAAAAATTTGAAATAAAAGTATGAACTGAAGAGAAACCTTCATTGAGCATTTATTCTGAATTTGAGGGCTGAAAATGAGTCCATCCAGTCTTAAGGCCAAATTAGAGTTGAACAAATATATTCTCACTGGCCTCCTTTCTGCTGGCTCTTTGCGTTCTCATTTAGGCTGACGTTGGGCATGCAATATTTCAGATTCCACAGAATTGCTCCTCTTGGATTATCATAATAGTCATGAATAATTCTAAGCAGTATCCAAAGACACCAAAACATGCCAGTGGAGACAACTGACAATTTTCCCTACCCCCTTTTAAGGAAGCAGAATGGAAATCCCAACGGGCTCTGGAGTCCAATGTTTGATTCAATGGCTCCTTGAAAAAAAAAAACTCTGGTACGTGAGGAAATCTGAAGCGCTGGAATATGATTTACAAAAATTAAATTGGCAAGGAATGTGGCAGTAAAGTTGTCTAATGTGTTCCAGGGTGATGGTGGGGAGATGATTTAAAATAGCCAAGGGCAAGAGCGATTTAAAATCGGCTGCTGAGCAGGGAACATTTTCAGAGCTGTCTGAGTCTTGGGTTGGGTGTGCAGCAGTTTAGTTCAAAGGCTGTAGTCCATTTCAGGGTTTGACAGGAAGAAATGAGAGGCCAGCTGAATTCTTGCCAGGGGATATAACAAAGAATTCAAAATCCAATACCAGGCCCAGCTCATACTCACACACACACACAAAACAATGGCTCTTTTTTCCCTTGTTTGAAATGCAAACCAGTCACTTCTCTGTTCCTACAGTTGTAACTAATGAAATCATCTTTGCAGAGCTCTTACAATGGCTTCCCTTTCTATCTCTGGGGCACCCGGTCCTTATTATTCTTGCATCCTCTTTCCCCCAGAACTCAGGTTTCTAAGACTAGCTATAGAGGCCCAGAACACATTGGCCTTGGTTGCTTCCTTAGTGTGGATCATGGAGTGAGTATGACAAGGGCACAGAGAGAATGCCTTGGTCATGTAACATTAGCCAAAAAGAAATCTTTGTGTTCTTAAGCCACAGATATTTGGAGTTGTTTGTCATTGTGGTATAATCTAGCCATTGCTGGCTGATGCACCCACTACTGGCATTACAATGTGGTTACAAATGTGCTCCTAGCTTACTACCTGGCATGCAATCACTACTCAACAAATGTTACAAAGAATAAATGCAGGGAAAAGATCTGGTTTCTACTGCCAGCTTTGTCACTTGCTGGCTGTGAGACCATTACTTAATTTCATCCGTAAGTAAGGATACAATTAGCTGCTTTGTTTGCCATAGGTTTTGCTATGTTGAACCAAAATCAAAATGTTTGTTGAAGCACAGAATAAACAATAAAGCATTGTACAAATGAGCTTACCTATTCAAGTCAGTGAGAACAAATGTTATTTCTATCCCACTCATTGTTGGGGGGTTGAGTCATTTATTTTCTATTTATGCACAGAATGTTAATTTTTCTTTTGTCTCTAAACAAAGCAGAAAGTAGAGAAATTGAAGTACGCACAGTGGAGTCAAGATGCCTCGTGTCTTAACCTGGGTAAGTCATCAAGTAGTAATGTGACTTAAGTCACATCCATTCCCTGGATCTGTTTATCTATAAAGTAAGAGAGTTACATTAGATTGCATATGAGTTCCCTTCCAAACGTCATATTCTAGGATGGACTCCATGTGAGTCATGTGAAATTGGACTCCACAAAGCTATAATGGTCTCTTGATGACTTTGGCTAAGGCTATATCTGCCAACACTTCTAGATGAAAAGTGAACAATGGTCAATTGCCTAGATGCTTCCAAATGTCCAGATGTTTGGCATGGAGACCTCACATGTGGGTGATTGACTAAATTACTTTATTTGTCATTCAGACATATTGACTTGGTTCAGATGCAACCTCTCTTTCCAGACCTGGAAGAGAATACTACAATAGTATGAGGAACAGAAGACCAAGAGGTGGGTATGGTCCCCAAGCTCTTTGCCATATACATGTAAAGAGTTGACTCATACTTTTTATAAACAAGAAGAGCCATGCTGCTTTCCCCCATCCCTTTAATTATTCTGCATTGAAATCTCAGGCAAATATAAAATTCATGGCTCTAGGTGTTTTAGTTTTCTAAACATATAGTGACTAATGAAATGAGCAAGTAGTCTCATCTCAGCCCAGTCACCAGGTAAGTCAACACAACAGATAAAAGGACTGAACATCTAAGATGATCTGTCTCCCTTGGTGAATCCTCTTTCTGCTCTGTCTACATGCCTCATTGTGGGGCACACATCAAGGTTCATCTCCTGGTCTGTAGCCCTTCTTATTTATTATCTTCAGAGAAATATGTCCATTTTCATAACTTTATTAATCATTTGAATCATAAGTGTAGAGGGAGGATGGGAATGAACCTAAGCCTGCCCACCACCCTCAAAATAATGTCCTCACATCCTAGTGGGGAAACAAAGTACAGCTATTGAAAATGTGGTATTACTTTCAAAAATCCATAAAAAAATAGTTTAGTTTATATTGATGAAAGCGAGTTTGCAAAATTTTGTCAGGATGGGTAGTAAAGCACTGTATTAGTTGTCTTCTATTTGCCTCTGTTTCAGTCAGCTAATATCATGATAATGCTGAATAACAAATTATCCCCAAACCCGGTGGCTTAATGCAACAAATATTTATATGACTCATGCCTCTGAGGATCATCAGTTTTAGGCTAACTGGTTGGTTCTTCTGGTCTTGGTTGGGCTTGCTCAGTTGCTGGATTAGCTGAGAACTGGTAGTCTATGGTGACCTCAAATGTGAAAACTGATCTCTCCTGCATCTATCTAGTCCCTCATCTTTCAGCAGTTTATCAAGATTAGTTCTCAAGGTTGTAGACAGTATTTCAAAAGTGCATGTGGGAGTGTGTAAAGGTTCTTGAGGCTTGGGCTTGCAGTAGCACAAGGCCATAACCGCTATATTCTACTGGTCAAAACAAGTCAAAAGTTAGTCCAGATTCAAGGAGTACAGAAAGAGACTCAAACTTCTGATGAAAGAAGCTTCAAAATAAAATTGCAGAGTGTGGCTACAGAAAGAGATGAAGAATTGGGTCATTCTTGCAAACAATCCACCCACCTCTCCAAATTCTTTCTTCACCTGTTCACAGTCTAAATTTTGTCCTGAGGGGCTAACCTGTATGAACTTTCTCAACACAGTCCCATGACCATTGTCTTCTGATTGCCTATGGTCAATGCGAGATTGGGGAGAGGAAAGATATCAATACCAGAATTAGAAGCCAAATAATGGGTGGGATTTGGGGAAATGGGGAAGTTTGGGGTTGGCTGTATTCTTCTAATTGGCATGGCCAGTAAAGGTCTTTCTAAGGAGATTTTTTAATAGAAACCTGAATGATGTAAAGGAATGAGTTACGCAGGGAAACAATGATAAGGTGTAAAGCATTCCAGGCAATAAGAACAGCAAATATAAATGGCATGAATGGAGCATACCTGGTATGTTCAAGGAATGTTAAGAAGACCAGTAGTATGGAGGGTTGTGTGGTAAGAGGATAAGTGCTGGCAAGAGGAAAAGCCTATAACATCTGTGCTATAGAAAAGACCCGTCCACCAATATCTGGCTCCCTAGTCACAGCTGGCTGGTTGGACACGTCCTAATTGATATCTTCTTACCACCTTCAACTCAACATCTTACAAAGGAAGTTGATCATCTTTTCTCCTCAGCTTCTTGTAATTCTCACTGTCCCATTTCCATCATTCCTATCATTTTCTACATTAGCAAACCTACAATCAGTTTTGGCCTCACTCCTGTTCTATTACTCTGATATTTGCTTGCATTTATAAAGAATGACTCATCTAAGAAACTGCAGTTTCCTCTAATATTTATAAAGATTTTCTAAGCTTCCTTTACCTTACCTGAAAGATATAACAATATCATCAACAACATGATTATAGAAAGAATTAAATGAGACAATATAAATGGATGAGTTTAGCATCGTTTCAGGAATATATTGATGCTTCATAAATATTCATTTCCTTTCCTCTAGTCTATTGGATGCACAAAAAATTTAAATTGATTTTTCTACTTAGTTTTTTATTATTTTTGTATGCAACAACCATGCATACCTGCTAACTGTAGTAGATGCTTTCAGTGCCCCATCCCTGGACCCTTAACATTTCTGCATGGTCTCCATAACCTTTGATTGCTACCACTGGTATCTCTGGGTCTGAGGGCTTTTTCTCTAGAACCACAGAGGCTGCTCTGTCCTCTCCTGTACAGTAGCCCAGAAGTGCTGGGAAATTAGCCATATCCTGGAAATAGCTTTCAGTTAGTGACTGCTGGGGGTTGGTGTATAAATACCCCCACTTCCTTGTTTGGATAAGTAAAAGTGATTGTATTACACCATTTTCCAGAGTTTCACCTTGGAAAAAGCTCAGGTTGCCTACTGCAGTAGCTGGTTCAATAACCAAGTCTTTATTTGTTCTCTTCCTTCTCCTACTCTGTTGCAAGTATTCCCTGCATCTCCCAGTAGGCATCTGATCTTCAAGTCTGATTTAGAGTCTATTCCTGGGGAACCCAAAAAAAGACAATAACTGTTAAATAGCACAGAATAGCCTGTGATAAAAGCCAAGGATCCCATTTCTTCTAAGGCTTACACTTCAGGGACAGATTTTATTTACTCCTTCAGGTTTTAGTCCTTCGTAGATAACTGCATGAACTGTAGATTAAATAGTTACATCTCAGTTTCTCAATCTAACCTTGTTAGATGCTAAGTATAGACTCCAATCTATGAAAGATGAATCTTTGCTCACTTATGATATCTCTCTCGTTCTTCAATATTTGACAGGCATATTTATATATTTGGTTCTAATATCAGTTAATTCTATTTCTCAGTAGCTTAACTTTTGACATCTCCTAATATTCTACTTCATAATGTTAGGATAGATCTGTCACTTTCCCTACTCATATTTCCATTATCTGTCAACTACACATTTACTCTTACTGTGCCAAAGTTGTTCACATTTACTTTCTTACAGTCTCAAAAGAGCCTTCCATGCTTTGTCCATAAGATGATTCTGAAAGTTAAAAAACACACATTTTCATTATTAGGAATATGTATACTATATACATATGTCTATAGACATAGATATATGTATTATTTGTGCATATGTGTGTGATATGTACATGTGTGTTTGAATGTATTTATGTGTAGATGGATAGATAGAATAGCAAGCCAAAGAAAGCTAGACTATGTTCTATTTCTACAAGTCACGTTGCCAGTAAAAGGAAAATTTCCCAAAAATCAAATAAAAAAGATAAAATCTTTTACCTTAGATTCTATCAGTTGCTTAAAATCATGCCATATTTTAATTTGCTTCACTGTTGGTTCATGGCTTCCTTGTAGTTTTTTTGTTTTTTGGGTGCTTTGTTTTGTTTCTGTGCAGTATCCAATTCCCTCTCTTTTTTCTTGCTTTATTTGCCTTCATTGTGTCATTATTTTTCTCAAAATCTCAGTCATATTTTCTGTTCCCAACTTTTTTTTTTCCCTTCTGCCCCTATCTGCATTATGGTAATGGTGATACCAGGATAGATTTGGGAGCTTCTAAAATCCTTGACGGAACAAGCAGATAGGAAAGCCAAAATCATTTACGATGGATCTCCATGATATGGTATCCCCAGGAACTTTGAAATTCAAGCCTGTCGGAGGGGCCTCCAACAGCCTTAACATCTGGGTGCACAGGCATCTGTGTGGGAGAAAGGAGAGGGAAGCAAAGATCCTCTGCCAGGCCAGAGAGCCAGTGAGCACAAAATAGCAAAGAGGTATTCATGGGAAAGTGCACAGACCAATTTGAGAACAGATGCTACAACGAGGAGGGATTTTGATAGGAGCAGTAGTGGACAAGTGTTAGTGAAGACCTCAAGGCTAAAGCAATTGAGTCCTAAGAACTCCCCAAACTGGCCAGTTTAGACTTCCTTCCAGATCAGGGCCCCACACTATGGTGAAACTTCTGGGCATTGAATCAAAATTGAGCAATATAAGAAGAAGGGAAAGCAAGGAGAAAGCCCTTCTACATGAAAGTGGGGGAGGGGAAAAGTCAACTTCTGTGTTCTTAGCACTCCATGAAAACAGCAGTATAAGGAGACGTATAAGGTTGAAAAGGCTATCTAAACAACTCTCTCCTAAAAATTAATGAAAGCTAATTTCATATAAAAATGAGCAACAGAAAATTGTCAAGATCAAATCCCATAAAAAGGGAAGTTACTGTAAGACAAAAAAAAAGGAAAAAGCAAAATAAGTTCCAAAGACAAAGAAAGCACTCTTGAAAAAATACTTAAAAAAAAAAAAGAATCAGAACTGTAACCTTCCACTTCAAAATGAGCTAGATAACATTGCAAAAACGATACAAAACGTGAAACAAAACACAACAAAGCACAATTAGAGAAACCATAAATAGGTGGCAGAACTCACAAAAGGAGTAGAAATAAAAGAAAAAGTAAGAGACTAAGCTGGAAGGAACACAAAAGTAAATAAACATAACAGATAAAGCCTGAAGAAAAGAGAGGTTGAAAAAAAGAAGAAATTTAAATAAAAAAGAAATGAGAGTGTGCTGGTTTGAAAGAAAGTATGCCCCCTAAGAAAAGCCATGTTTTAATATAAATCCCATTTCATAAAGGTAGAATATCTCTATTCAATACTGTATGTTTGAAACTGTAATGAGATCATCTCCCTGACTGATGTGATTTAGTTAAGAATGGTTGTTAAACTGGATTAGGAGATGACATGTCTCCATCCATTTGAGTGGGTCTTGATTAGTTTCTGAAGTCCTATAAAAGAGGAAACATTTTGGAGAAAGAGATTCAGAGAGAGTAGAGAATGCTGCAGCACCACGAAGTAGAGAGTCCACCAGCCAGCGACCTTTGGAGATGAAGAGGGAAAACGCTTCCCGGGGAGCTTCATGAAATGGGAAGCCAGGAGAGAAAGCTAGCAGATGATGCCGTATTCACCATGTGCCCTTCCAGCCGAGAGAGAAGCCCTGACTGTGTTCGCCATGTACCTTCTCACTTGAGAGAGAAACCCTGAACTTCATCGGCCTTCTTGAACCAAGGTATCTTTCCCTGGATGCCTTTGATTGGACATTTCTATAGACTTGTTGTGATTGGGACGTTTCCTTGGCCTTAGAACTGTAAACTAGCAACTCATTAAATTCCCCTTTTTAAAAGCCATTCTGTTTCTGGTATATTGCATTCCAGCAGCTAGCAAACTAGAAAAGAGAGATTTTTAAAAGCATTTTATCAGCAAATTTTGAAGATAGACAAAGAAGATCCATCCTGCAGATAAAATCACTCCAGATAATAAAAATGAGAGAATTTGAATCTATTTTGGTGAGTAAATGGATCCAGGCTTTGAATATCAAATGCTGTTAACATTTAAAATGAATGAAACCAGACACTGCGTGCTTTTCAATGAAAGAACACAGAATGTTGCCAAAGGATGGAACCTGAGTCTGAGCAAGTCCCTGGCTCCAGATGCAGATGTGCAGGGGAGAAAGAGGACAGCGCAAGATGCTAAACTGCATCAGGAGCATGAAATCAGCCAAGTGCAGCCTGAGGAAGGTTTCACAGGTACAAGGCTAAGATTCATCAACAAGATACACTGTAAAGACATCCATCAATAGATATATTGTAAGGAAAAGAAAGTGACTGGAGGAAAACCTGTGGCATGAAAGAGACTTAGAAGACACAAAAAAACTTTTCTTTGCTTATTTAATGGGGACCCACCCTGGTAGGATAAAATAAAAAATAAATGCAATGGAATGTTTTCTATAAAAGTCATGATAGTGATGGATTTTTTTTTAAGGGAGACAGGGGGCTATAGGTGGGATGGCACCTATGGAACAGCTTCCGGGGCTGCTGACAAGTTTCTGTTTTTATGGTAGTTACAAGGATGTTCACCTTTTAATAATTCACTAAATATTCTTTTTTGTTGTTGTTTTCTGTGTCTGAGTTTGTTCTTCGATAATATTTTTTTAATAAAAGGAAAGAATTCCAGGAAAAGAAAAGCTGATGTGGAAAAGAAAATGTTTTCAACAGAAAGTGTAACAAGATCCCAAATAGAGTCAAAGTTGCTTTATCAAATTTTAAATCTATAAAGATAGGAATGCAAGTGTTCCTTCTTAATTATCGATGAATGAGTAACTCTAGCAACAAATGTTTACTGTTTTAACATGCTCTTCTCTGTTTTAGGGACTGTGGGATAAATAGAAATGTAAGATATATTTCCTATGCTAAAGAATTCATAGGTAACAGAAAGATGCATTGTTTGCTTCTTTCTTTGCTTTAAATGGGATAAAGGGTGGACATGGATCATACTGAAGCTTTGGAAGACTCTGCCTTCTTCTTTTTTTTGTTTTTTGCTTTTGGAGCAGGGATAGCTATATGAGATTTGGTGATCAGTGTCTTGGAAAGAGGATTAAGAGGCAATGGCAGAGGAACATGCTGAGGTCCCAGCTCTGCCATTGAATCAACTGGTATTCTGGCCAGAATAATTTACCCTCTCCAGCCTATAATTTTCTCACTTGTAAAATGGGAGTGGTCCCTGCTCCTAACAATTATGAGAGGCCGGGGATCACTTCTCCACTCTGTCTCAGATGTTCACAGAACTAGGATGTAGGTTTCTGTGACAGCTTGGGATTGGGGTGGGGGTGTTCTTTTGGAGGCTAAGGAGAAGGGACTGGGGGCTTGGGATGGCAGCAACAAGGCTGGTGGAGCAGCCTCTGGAGCTCAGCGGAGCACATCTACCTCTCTTTGCCATAAATGAAGAGGAGATGGAGAGGACCTGTTTGCTGACAACTGCCACTCCCCACCTCCATTCTCTTGTACCTCTGTTTCATGTTCTTACATAAACAATGGTACATTTGCATGGCTCTGGTAAATTCACTGTGGCCAAAAGATGACCAGCCTGGGTCCACAGTTACCCTGCAGGATTGAAAGGTTGGAGATTGCACCCACCTGTAACCCACACCACTGGTTACAGGTTAGCAGCTTTCCTCTAACCCACCGCAGAAACTGTAAGGTCTGCAAGCAAATGCTTGAGAAATAGGAACCCGTTCTTTAATAGAAATTCTCTACCTCCCAAAGCACATTCAAACGTATCATTCTGTAGTTGTAAATACTCCCACCATGGCTGATTTCAAGGACCTAATGTCACGTCAAGTTGAGAAGAAGTAGACACAATTAGCTCCCTGGAGCCTGTGTCTGGTGGCCTTGGTAAGCCACTGTTTTCAAAGAACCTGATAATCAGTGTCATTCTGGGACTGGCTGCTGGAGATTCTTGGTCCTTGGCTTTCTGTCACATGGGAATGCAATTGGCAGCATCTTTTTCTTTTTCTTGGGTCCCGTTGACTTTCAGCCTCAGGTTGCTCCTGTGGCTTCTCTCTCCCTTCTGTCTTTCATTCTGCTCATAAACGTCTCCACTCATTCGGATTAAAGCCTCACCTGACTCACTGGAGCTACATCATACCTGAAGTTTCATCTTGAAGAAATCTTACTTACAATGGGGCCATACTCCCCAGAATGTGGACTAAGACCAAGAACATGTCCACACTGGGCTACACAAGTCAATTCACCACAATTATTGAACACCATCTGTGTGCCAAGTGCAGTTTGGTACTGGGGATACGGCATTGAGCAAAAGACTACCAGTTCCTGATCTCAAAAGAACAGATAGGAAAGATGGACCCAAACAAATAATTACAAATGGGCAAGTGCCACAAGGGAAAAGTACAGGTGCTGGGAAGCATTCAATAGGAAAATCTGATTTAGATGGGACAGTTGGGAAAACCTCTCTAAAGAAGCAATATTTACTCTGAGGTCTGAAGGATGAATAGAAAATGGTGTGAAGTTTGTGTCTGAGCATGTCTGGGAAAGAGAAAAGCAAAAACAAAGTGTCTGAAGCAGGCCGGAGCTTGACATCGCCAACTAATTATGGTAAAACTGTCAAATGGGGTTGAAAACTTTTGATTTTATTCTAAGCACAAGGAAAAGCGCAGGAGTCACATGATGCAATGTACTTTTAAGATCACACGAAGTGCTATGTGGAGAATGGGTGAGCTGAGGGAGGGGATTAAAGGTTTTGAAAGTAGAACCATCCTTAGCATACTATTTAGTAAATACTAGGCAGGCATCATTACTATAAATAATTAGAAAACGATTAAAACTCTGACACTCAACCTTCTTGCTTAAAAGACATATTGCCATCCCTATGCATAAATGCAATAAATGTAAAAACCATATAATAAACTATAAAGCACAAATAATTTTTGTTAGTAGGTAGACATGGGAGGCAAATGGTCTTGTTTGTCTTTCATCTCAAGGATGTTTGTACTGGTGTAGAAATTGACCCCGGCACTCAGAAAACAAGCCAGTGTGAGCACACAGCTTCACTGTGGAACCGCAACTGGCTTCCTTTCTTTTGACACGAGCACTTTTCTCCCTTAACACTCACCAGGTCTTCTGAGCAGGAGGAAAGGTGGCTGCCAGAAACTGGCGCATGTGCTTTGGCAAACTTCCCACCGTGACTGCCAAGATACCCAAAACCCGAATCTCGCAGCACTGCAGGTTTAACGATTCACTGATGGAAGCTTTTAGAAATGTGTGGTTTCTATTTGTGCCAATGGGAGGTTTTTCCTCTGGTCCCCATTTTCGGCAGGTGGTCCATTTAATTTCACTTCCAGCCACTGCCTTCTGCTTTGATTCAGGGAAGTTACTTGTCTTCTCCATACATTTCAAATTCCACAATCTTTTATATTTCCTGTGTTCTCCCTTCTTCCCTCATCCACTGCTCCCAAACTCCAAGGCAAAAAGATTTTTTTAATCCTACAGAATAAAAAATTTCCATGAGTCTGAATAAAATCTGGCATCATTTATACCTGAGCAGCGATTTGACTCTGTGGCCGGAAATGGTTTGCTTCAACACCTGAGGTTTTTTTTTTTTTAATGACCTTATTTTAATGGTTCGATTTTGACAAATCCTGAGTTCCTGCTGAAAGGGATATGCAAGACACCTCATTTCTCTAACTGGTGACAGGAGTTTATGAAGTCCAGGCTAGTACGGTGAGGAGAACTTAAATGAATTGTAAGAAATGAATCGGAGTTTCCAGTTTGGACAAGCCCTGATGGGGGTCAAGGCTGGGCCAGACACATCATCCCTGTAATTGGGAAAGGAGGGCTCCCTGGAGGAGGTGGCAGGAAATGCTTGAGGCAGAAGATATCAGAGAAAGCCCAATTCTGTATCCTGGATGACCTTCCAGGTGCAAGAGAATGCACTGAGGTGGGACTGGAAGGAACAGACAAAGACCGCTTTGATAAGTGGTCCTAGGAGCTGAAAACACACTCAGGGACAGGGGACTTGGAAAGTAAAGGTGGGGCCTTTGGTCTGGTGCAGGATTTGGAGACAGATGCCATCCAGCAGGCACAGGTATACACACATAAATGAGGGCCCAAGGTGTGGCATGCATGTGTGCAGACACGCACAAGCAATTGAAGTCTTAGGTTCCACTACCTTCTACCAGAGACAGAGTAGGTGATAGGTAGCCTAAATTATTCAGCTATCCATTTGGGGAACCAAAAGGCACAGGAATAGAGCTTTCTGGAGACTGTTTGGGAAGGGAAAAAAATTAACAAGACGAAAGAAATAGGAACAGCCAGCTAAGATGTTTGTCAATTAAGGGAACCACAATTCCCCAGAGAAGCAGCTTGCTCTAGTGATCCAATCAGATGGGCCTTGTGTGAATGGGAAAAAAATACACAGCGTCCTGGGCCTCATTTCCTTCATCTGTGAAATGGATACTTCTGAGGGGAGTATTCTTGGCTCATTACTCAAGATTAAGGATCTGAGGTCATGGTGACTCTAGGAATAAGCAAAGTCACTTATCTCTAGGCTGAGTGATTACTTCTCTTCCTCTGACATAGTGGTCCCCCACTTTCTGCTGGCTGCATGCAGCCTTTATCTATTTAGGTGAGGGTGTGTCTGCTGAGCTGCTGATGCTCAGCATGGGGGAGACATTTCTAGTAAAGCCGAGAGACTTGTGTTTGTGGGTGGGGCACCAGAAACACCCAGAACTCATAAGGAATGCACATGCCTTACGAAGACAAAGGGTGAGGTTTGCCGTGTTGTGGGGTGTTGGGGAGGAAATGAAAATAAGAGAATACTTTGTTAAAGCTGTCCTCAGGGGAGGTTTGGTTTTTCTTTTGTCTATAACCTGTTTAAATCATGATCAAGTATGTAAACGTTTTTGACAGGTTAAAGGTATAATATTGCTTTTGTCTTGTATGAGCCCTGGGATGCACAAAAATAATGGAATCTCCAAGTTCAGCCAGGTAAGGGGTTCATAAGTTTTTGTCAATGACCTTTGTTCCTCAAAGTGCCACTCATACTATAAAGAGCTCTGACACTGATAAGAAGCATGGAAAACTGACCTCATGTTTTGAGTATTAAATTAAATGCGATAATACATGTGAAGGGCTTGTCTCAGTTCTCCAGGCTTCTTTGACAAAAACCAGGCAATGGGTTGGCTTAAACAACTAGAATTTATTGTCCCATGGTTTCAGATATTAAAAGGTTTCCTTCCTCCAAGATTTAGTAGCACTCTGGTGCTGGCTTGTTACCATTCTTGGATTTCCTTGGCTTTCCCATCACATGGCGATGTTCTCTCCTTTCTCTCCTGGGTTCCGTTGACCTCCTCACTGTAGCTTTCTCTGTCTCTGAATTTCTTGTTTGTAAAGGGCTCCAATAATCCATATTAAGGTCCATCCTCATTCAGTTAGAGCAACACTCTAAACTAAAATAACACCTTTAAGAGATCTTATTTACAATGGGTTCACGTCCACAGAAATGTGGATCAAGATCCAGATTATGTCTACAGTGGGGTTCAAAATTCAATCCACTATGGGCCTAAATAAAGAAGAGGCTGAGGAGAGTCTTGTTCTTTCCTGTTGACCATCCCAGAGCACTTCCCTGTGCTCTGATAGTGTTCTGCTTAAATCTCTTGCATGACTTTATTCACGTTTCAGCCTCGCAGGTGGACTGTACATTCCTTGATAGCTGTAGTTTGGTCTTACTCATCACATCACAACCACATTTAACCACAATACCAGGAGAGAAAAAGCCCCATTTATCATAGCCACCTCTATCTTGACCAGCATTTCCTAATAACTTCAAGAGCTTTAAAAATTTATTCTTGCTTCTATAGTTTTAGAAGCCATGCTTATGTTTTATCTTCCTCTAAGCCCATCAAAGTAATATAAATTTCAGGCTTATTTCGTATTTTAAGCTGAATTTCATCTGGTTTTGAAAACGCAGTGAACAATTGGTGGTAGGGTCTGAGAGAGAGGAGCTGAGGTTTGGTCACGTGGATGCTGGACAAATAGAAAAAAAATAGCCCTCCTGTATTTACAGCGGTAGATATGAGCCTATCATTCTTGGTCATAAACAAGTTTGTACTCTTGACCAACTGTGCGTCAGTTCAGTGCTTTCTCTAGAAGAGGTTCTCAAAGTGTGTCTCCCTGACCTATAGCATCAACATCGCCTGTGGACTTCTTAGAAATGCAAACTCTCAGCTCCCACCCCAGACCTACTGAATCAGAAACTTCCAGGGTGGGAGGCAGTAACAGTCTGTGTTCCAACAAGCTCTCCAGGGGATCATGAACCATGTAAGAGGTGGAGAACCTCTGATCTTCTGAAACCATCAGGGCTAGAACCAGACTGCCTGCACTTTGGCTTTCTCTTCTGAGAGAAAGCAACCGTGGGAATTCTGCAGACTTTGAATTTAGTTTGTTCACAAGCATGCCATCTCTCTGCTAAAAGGGGTTTTCTTTTCCTTATTTTTGCCCTAAACATTTATATCCATGAATCTCAGTGGAAATGCAGAAGTAGCATAATGAAATGACAAGGTTTCTCACACAGGCGTGCACTGGCCATGAAGAGCACGTCCTCCCCTACCATTTGGTCAAGTGGGGAAGGCTGTATGGCTGACTGTATTTCTTATCCACCCACCCAAGACTCTGGTGGACAGAGCACCATGAAGTGCCAAACCAGGATTAATTGCGCGGCCCACTTTCTTTCCAGTATGTGAAGCGGCTTCCTAAGTGAACTTCAGAGGCACGAATAGAAGGTGAAGAGGGAGATACAGGGACCCGCAGCGACAGGCCGTTTACATCCACACCGGAGAGGCTGAAGGCGTGCGTCGAGCGTCGTGCGTCACTTCCTGTTCCTGCCGCTGAACTTCCGGTGGGCCGCTCAAACAACCTGCCCCTGGGAAAGCTTTTCTCCGTGCGGTGTGTGCGCCCTTTCGTGGAGACGTGCGAGTTGGCGGAGAGCGTGCGTTCAACAGACAGATAATGAGGATCTGGTGCTGGCGGGCTTCTGTGCAGTGTTGGAAGTAAAGCTCTGCTCTAGGATGTGGGCGCTCCGGCGGAGACCCGGACCAGTGATGAGACAATTACAGTGGACGGTGTCTTGCAGTCGTTCTCTCTGGGGTGCCGACGTACCTTATGCAGTCTCTGAGGGGTTCATGAATGCTTCCCAAAAGAAGTGACTGAGATCTGAACCATAAACAAAAGCGAAGTGGTGAATATGTGGCTGGGAGGATCCAGTGAGCAGGGGCGTGCAGTCGACGGAGATGGGTTTTGACAAGACCAAAAGGATGTACAAATGGAAAACGGTTCAGTCTAGAGCAAGAGGACAAGGAGGGAGCAAGGGAGCAATGAGAAGTGAAATGGGACTCCTAAATGAAGAGACCATCATGGCGTTTGGGGCAGATTAATGTTATAGACATAAGGTCACACTTAAGTGGTGTGGAGATTTTATATGATTATAGGTATGACTGGATGACAACAAGCAATTTTTGAAAAGTCTACCGAAAAGATAAAATTCCTACAAATAAACTTTATAAGGGATTTGCTATGTGCAGAAAACCTTTAAATTCTCTTGAAAGACCCAAAAGTAGACTTGAGAAAATGGGACATCTTATGCTCTTAGTGAGAATGATATGTTATGTTGCTTCTTGTAAATGATAAAATATGTTGTTTCTCCTCAAGTTGATGTATATTTAAAATTATTTCAATAAAATGCCAACACCCTGTCCTTCCCCACACAATCGTCCCCTCGCCTGAACTAAAAAAAGTTGATTGGAAAGTTTTTATAAAAACATGAATAAGCAAGAGAAGCCAGGAAAACCCTAAATAAGAATAGAATTGAAGGGGATGGTAGGTCTATCAGATTTTGAAACATGCTATTAAATGCAATTTTTTATAGGTTAGGGTTGGTGAGAGTCCAAAATGCTTACCAGTAGGAGACTGTTTGAATAAACCGTGGTAGCTCTACTACCAAGCTGGACATACAGTCATGAGAAAGAATGGGGGCAAATTTCTAGGTACTGATAAAGTGATTTTCAGGATATGTGGTTAAGTGAAGAAGCAAGGGACAGACTACTGCATCTAGTGTAGTTTTTTTTATATAGGTGGAGAAACAAGAGTAATAACATCAGAATATCTTAAATTTCACTCATTGACTTTGATGGGGTTGTAGTTCAGTATGTTTTTGTAGAATGTAGACAAAAGCAAGGAAGTATATATCTTGGTGTTATCAGGAACCAATGACTTTGTTGTAAGAGAAAAGAGACAAGAATATAAAATCAAACATAAGGAAAATAGATCATATTTTTAAGTTTTAATTTGAAATATCAACTCAGTATGATTTTTTTTTTCACATTTCAAATCCACATTATCTACATGGGACAATTGGGCTGCATAAATATAGAATATTTCCAACACTGCAGAAAGTTCTGTTGGACAGAACTGTTCTAGAGAAACCACTAAATGAAAAAATTTTAACTTTCAAACTGATGGAGGCAAACATGGAATAATAAGAATAATCATTTCTTAATCTGTAAAAATAGACAATGCTAGTGAATAAATGAGTCTAATTTTACATATTAATTTCAAAGGAGATTAAAATTTTGTTCCATTTTGCTGTGTACTCTACTGGGTCAATATGATGTTTGGATAACTTTTTTGTTGATATTTGGATCATGTTTGACTATGATTTTATCATATCAAGTTATATTTGTATATTAAAATATTATCACAATGGTATGACTGATCACTCAAATTAGTAGCTTAAAATGAGTTCATTTAAAGTATATATATTTTTTCTTTCTGTTAATGATATTTCCATCAACGTATATATATTTTTTTCTATCAGCCAACTGAAAGAACCTGAAACAATGTTACCCTGCTAAAAATGAGCACCCCTAATGGCCAGATTTTGCTTTCAACATACCCGTCCCCACTATAAGGAAACAAAGCTCCTTGGTCAAATTGCTAATCCAGATCTATACAAAGGAAAAGCGCAAAGTGAGAAAGTACTCAGAGATTATTGGGCATGTCAGAGGATTCAGAAGTCAACTTGAAGGGGCTCCACTGGCCAAATTTATTTCACAATAAGCATGAAAAAGAATACAAGCTGTAATTGATTAAGACACATTACGTAAGTATCTGTGAGCCCATATTGATACACACACACACACACACACACACACACACAAAAGAAAGAGGAAGAGAAAGAAAGAAAAATTATACTCATTTGCTACAACCAAAGGTCTTTACCATACTAACCCCGTATTCTGCAAATTTTCACTGCTATTTTAGAATAACTCTCGTTTGTCAGTGTTGGAAGTATCTTGTTTATAGATGAATGTTGGCTAATAAATGTTGAATGTATGATAGAATATAAAAATAATCATTTGGAAACCCCCAGTGAAAAGAGTTAAGTAAGTATAAATAATAGATGATAAAACGATTTCATCGACAAGATGTTTATATGGTGCCCAAATATTAACCCACAGATTACATGTTCATTACAAATGGGGAAATGGCATATTAGCCAAGTGATCAAACTTAGTATCACTTGTAGTAGGTTATATTACTTTATATACCTTCTAATGAGATGAATTATTAATGTTACAAGGTAACAATCATGAAGTATTCTTGTAAAAATGTTTAATTTGAATCTAAACAGCCTTTTACTTGTAACTTTCAGTTTACAGGAAATAAAGGAATAATGAGAAGTCAAATGACACTGGAGCAGACAATCTGACAAATTCAGAATTTGGGATCTTCTGTAAGACAATTGGTTTGTTTTCTTCAAAACAGTTAAAGTAAGAAAACAAAAACGTAGGGGAACTATTGTAGTTTACAAAAGACTGAAGAGATATAACCAACAAATGCATGAACTTTGATTGGGTCTCAGATTATAAAGACATTTGGGTATCCTTGCATACAGACTGGTGTTAGGTGACAATAAGGAATCTGCTAATTTTCTTAAATATGATAATCAAATTGCAGGACATAGAAAAATGTCCATTTTTAAGAGAATGATGAAATATTAAGGCATAAATGGGCAGCATGTCTGCAACTTACTTTAAAATGTTTCAACAACAATAAAGGAGAGATAAAGCAAATATGGTAAGAAATTTTACAAAAGTACATTGTCCTATTCTCTCAAAATTTTTTGTATGCTTGAAAATCTTAAAAATAGAAAATTGGAAATAAAAAAGAAACTGACTTCCAAGTTTCTGGATTGGCAAGTCTTTAGTAATTTTATGGGAAAAAGAAAATTTAAAAACAAAGCAAGGGTGGTAGACTGAAGCAGGCAGGTTTTAATTGAGAAAGACGGGATTTCTTTATCAGTGATTTTGTCCTTGCTTAGATCTTTCCTTTCATCTTCTCTCCATTGGTGTGGAAAATTACAGAAGCCATGATCAGGGTATGGAGCTAGCAAAAAAGCCAAAGAAGGTATTAAGTCTTTGATCTAGAACTTAGGCATATGACTCAGCTCAGGTCACCAGAAAAAAAAGACTGACTTTGGAAGGAGCATGTAGGGATAAAAACTCTAAAACTTGATAATGGCTTAGATGTGCAAGGAAGGGAATTGTTAAGACCCCAAGTTACCAAATTAAACAATTGGGTATATTGTGGTATCATCATTGAAGTATACTGACACTCTAGGGGCTTAAAAAAAATCAAACTCAACAAACAAATGAAAATCTCTAAAATTACCTGTAGTACTAAAATTCCTTAAATTGGATAACAGGATTCCATTCCGTAAATGGAAATTAAAAGTCTAAAATGCAATATTATTAGTTATAATGGAAATATGAGTTAAAAAGATGAGGTCCACTGCATATGGCAAATAAGAATGGCAAAATAATAATAATAATTAATAATAATAATAAAGGCAATACTAGTTCATAGAGCAACTGGAACTCTCATATCTTAGACACTTCAGAAAAAAGTTTGTTTCTTATAAAATTAAACACATATTTGTCATATGGTTCAGCAATCTCTCTTCTGGGTGTTTACCTAAGAGAAATAAAAACATATTCCCACACAAAAACCATAAAATGTTTATAGTGACCTTATTCAAAATTTTCAGAACCTGGAAATAACCCAAATGCCTTACAATGGTGAGTGGATAAGCAAACTGTTGTGCATCCATATAATGGAATACTTGTCAACAATAAAAAGGAATGACATACCGATCCACACAACATCATGGGTATATCTCAAAAGGGTTATGCAAAGCAAAAGAGGACAAACTCAAAAGGCCCAAAAGACTATATGATGTGAGACTCTGTTTTTATGACATTCTAGAAAAAGAAAATCTATAGCGTATTTGTCAAGGTTCTCCAAAGAAACTGAACTAACAGGATAGCTAGCTAAATATAGATATATATGTAGATGTAGACATAGACACAGATGCAGGCATGGACATAGATATACATATAATTGTAGATATAGATTTACAGATTTGTTTTAAGGAATTGGCTCACCCCTAGCTGATGGGATGAAGCTCATCTACATTATTGAGTCCTCTCCTTTACTTCAATTGACTATAGAAGCTAATCCCATCTACAAAATACCTTCACAGCAACATCTAGGCCAACATTTGACCAAACCAGTGGACACCAGAACCTAGACAATTAGACACATAAAACTAACCATCACCTATAGGGACTGAAAGCAGATCAGTGGTTGACAGAGGCAGGGGTGAGGGGTGGGATTGATTAGAAGGGGACATGGAGGCTTTTGGGGGACTGTGAAACTGCTATATCTTGACTGTGGTGACGGCTACAAAACTCTATGCATTTGTACATTTTAAAAGGTTGAATTTCTTCTTGTATGTAAATTATACCTCAATTTTTTAAAAAGTTCAAAATGCAGATTAACTGGGAGATACAACAGTGGGATAAAACTATGACATTAAAATGAAGTCCATTAACCAACAATTGCCAAGGATGGGTGTCAAGACACTTTTGAACTTTGGAGAGCAAATTTTAAGAACTGTGGAATGCATAAAAGTGGGGGTTGGGGAGTTGGGTTGCTTATAAAGGAGGCAAAGGGTTGCAGGGATGATGGAAGACCCCATGTCACTTAGTCCAGCCCCATCCAGTTCATTTGGGCACAACTGAATAAAGCTATTCATTTGCTAATGTTTCTTAGAGGGCAGCTTACCGAGACCACTGGTGCCCAAGCCTAAAGCTCTACTGCCCCAGATGCTCAGTGTATTATTTGCCTTGGTTTGTCAGCAAAATACTCCAAGGTTGAGATTACATACGATAGATATATTAAGCACTTTTGCCCAGTCACTCTTAAGTGGAAAGCCTCATGAAAACTTCCCCTAAAATTGATTTCCTTGATTTGAGTCCATGTGAGTTGCAGTGTGGTGAGAACTTGGAATCTGCATTCTCTAGGATTCCGTCCAGGCCACAGCCATGAATCGCTGAGTCCCCTCATGCCTTATTGGCAAGTCTCAGTTTTATCATCTGTAAAATGAAAATTTTAGTTGTTTTGAGCAATAAAGTGCATTCTACGTGTGCAGACTATTTGTAAACTGAAAAAATGTTATTTATGCAGAGAAGCCAAGGGCCCAGCCAGAGGGACACTGGAATCTCCTTCCTCCCTCCTCTGAGGGGATCAGAACCTTTATCTTGCATTTTTATAGCTGTGATATGACACTGCCGCTGCCTCTGAAGAATTGGCAGCTCCCACCAATGCAGCCCCTAACAAAGGCTTCCATGAAAGAGATGAGCGAAAAGGCCAGAGGGTCTTGGGAAAGAAAGGAAACTTGTAGTTTTTCAAGTTCAATGAGGCTTAGGAGGTTGGAAGGCTCTCCAAATAAAGTCCTGTTTAAAAGAAAGCCAAGGATTCAAAGCCCATTCTTTTCCCTGGGCCTCTGACCACTTTCAGCCATCTGGGCACCTATGATGATCTAAATGGAATTACCTGGAAGGTCTGACTGGGGTCAGCTCTCAGAACCCCCGGGAGCAGGTGCAGCCTGCTGTCCTGTCCCCATTCCTGGCCCCAGGGACTTGGCATATGCAAATGCTGGGGCCACCAGGCAGGGACAATACAGCATCTTAATCCCTCAGGGCAAAGGGAGGGGGAGGCTCTCATCCACTCCCCTCCCCGCTGACTGAAGCCAAACTCCAAATAGAATGTCTGCTGGATGGAGATCTTCCTGTACAAGTGGGGGCTTCTTTGTCTTGAAAGTATGGGGTTTTGGAGGCAGATGCCTTCTTGTACAGAAGGCTTTGCTCAGCCTGTGCAATGGGGGCTGCAGGGAACATTCCAGTATTCCTGCTAATTGGTGAAAACAGGAGCCAACAGGCAGGGGTGAGGTCTGATTTGTTTGTGCTATGGGAACAACCCATCTTTGGCCTCCAAGATGTCATTATTTCTTATTTAGCCAACCTAAGCTCAGGACTAGGCCACAGCAAAATCCAAGCCCTGACCTTTCTGGATTCTGAACCCTTGAGACAAGTCCCTCTCCTTTTCCTTGGGGTGACTGAGGCAGTCTTTCTCAGCCAACCCAAGGTGGAAGTAATAGGCCTTGGGTCTGTCACAAAGGTTTGGTGTAAACGGACACCACCATCATCCAGGCAAGCAGAGCTTCTATTCCAAAACTAGGTCTTAGAAACGCCTCTCTTTGAACGTTCACTCCTTACCAAATGAATTCTAGGAATCTGACACCATGCTAGGAACTGCGGGGGGTGGGGGTGGGGTGAGGATCGATGGAAAATGACATCCCAAAACTATGTTGCCTTCTCCCACCTCTCAAATTCCACACAACAGTGAAAACTTCCACAAGTACACATTTAACTCTCCTGACAGAAAAAGTGAAATGCAGCCTGAAGACAAATGAGGAAAGCTTGCGAGTCCTTGCTTCCTTTCAGACACTTTACAGGGCCACTTTCTTCACTGAACTCCCATCAATATGGTCTGTTTTGCCCTCAGGTGGACACTGCCCTCCTGATAGCCCCATTTGAGGTTGTTTCCAGAATTATCCCAATTCCCTTGTTGGGACACACAGCTCCCTTCAAAATTGGAGGCCTGGAAGAGGTAGCTTTAGGGAAATTCTGAGGATCCTTGCAGGTTTGAGATGCTGTGCCTCTGTGCCTTGTGTGATTCCATGGTGTGTACCTTGGATATCGTGCATGACGGTTGCTCTCACCCAGAGGATATGGAGCTAGACCTTTCTCTCTAGCCGAACTTGAGTAGTACCTTTGGAGGTACTAAACCAAAGTGCTGTCCCCTGTATTTTCTCTTCTCGTCTCTTGTTTCTTAGCCACGACCTAAATCACATGGGCCACAGGAAGCTCTTGGGTTCCCCAGCTTTGGTGCTAGGTCTGGGATATTGGAACCCTCATCTGGGCACCCTGGTCATGTCCAGATTTGAGTCACAGTTCAGCAGCCTCCTGCATGGGGTATGGAGTCCCAGCTGGGAGCACAGAGAGCTGTGGACTCACACAGTTCCCTTCCCTCCAAGGCAACAGCCCATTCACCCTCCTGATAATGGGACACTTAAGTTCATTATTTTCTAATATTTTTAGATTCAAATGATCATGTAAACTAGAGATTGGAAATTACCATCAGGTCATTTTTCCTATCCTCTCAGAAGCTGAAGTGGGATCAATGTTAGTTTCTCCAAGTCTTTCTTCTCCATTGTGTTAAATAATGTAAGATCGAGACTTCTATTCTTGAGAGAGTATTGCATATTCTAATAGATTTTCACAGTTAAGAAGCCCTTTCATCTTTGGCTCAAAGTTTCCTTTAAATTTATTTCATTACTTCATTCTTTGGATCTCTGTTCTCTGTGGTCTCTCTCTTTTGGGGGTTATATAACCTAAAGATATGGAATTGGTTCTTTGAGCAAGACACATGAGCCCAGTCTGCCTGAAGTGGGAAATGGAATCCAACTCAGACCAAATCTTTCCTTCCTTGAGCAAATGGAAAGTATTATAGAAACATACTAAGAAGTGATGCTCACCCAGATTCCTGTGGCGTGGTGGGCCAGAGATGCCACTTGCCTTTTTCTCTAGCTTTTCTTCGTAATTCAAACAATGAATGGCTCTATTCCATTCAAAAGAACCCCACACACTACTTAAGAAAACATCTCCTTTCTATATATTTCACAATCACATTCTTCTGTCCCAAGACCACCTGTTTCCATCTAGAGATAAAGGCAGCACTGTAGGGTGACTAAGGCTCTTGGGGGTTATGTTTCCTAAAGCTGTAAGGAGAAGAGATTTCTTACTGATGTCTCATAGTTGGTGGTCTTTTAGCCATTATCCAGAGATCAGGAAAAATATATATCTCACTTTTCAAACATGTCCATGGAGAATTGACATATTAATGACTGTAGATGCTTTTTTTTACTTCAACTTTGTATTTCTTCTAATCCTATACAAAATTGGTAAACCACTTGCAAATTTGGACAGGAACTCTTTTGGGTTCTCTTTTCTCATCTCTTGGCAACCAATATCTCATCATTTGTGCCTCAGAGACCCCAAAGCTCCTACCCTGGCAGCTGCTCAGAAGCAATTCTCTTTCTCCTGATTTTCTTTCCAGGGCACTTGATTTCTAAGTGGTTGCAAGGAATTCTGATAAGTTCAAGTTTCCCTTGAGGGACAAGGCTTAAGATTCCTTTCTGCCCCCAGTAACTTGCACAAGACTTGTCTGTGCAAAGTAGGTGCTCACCTAATATTTGTTAATAAAAAGTAGTACTGTTTTAGGTCAAAGATTTCAAAGACACGGATCCTTCCTTCTAGCCCCTCCTCATCTCTTCTCTTCTCTTCTCTTCTCTTCTCTTCTCTTCTCTTCTCTTCTCTTCTCTTCTCTTCTCTTCTCTTCTCTTCTCTTCTCTTCTCTTCTCTCCTCTCCTCTCCTCTCCTTTTCTTCCTTCATTCCTCTCTCCCTCCCTCCCTTTCTTCCATCCTTCCTTCCTTCTTTCTATCCTTTCTTCCATCCCAAAGTTGACAGGTTGGTTGGTGCTGGTCGGTGGCCACCATTCCTCTCCCTCTCTTTTGGGCTACTTGATTGTCCTCATGGCATGGTGGCTGATTCCTTCCAGAGTGAGTGATCCAAGAGAATAAGGCAGAAACACAATGTCTTCAAGACTTAGACTCAGAAGTCACACTATTATTTCCACAATATCCTACTGGCTACACAGATCAGCCTTTTTCAGTGTGTGAGGGGTCAGCAAAAGGTCATGAATATCAGGGGTCAGGATCATCGGGAGCCATCTTGGAAGCTGACTCCTGCAGGTCTGATGCCCTCAGGTTTCCTGCAGGCTGACCCCAACACCTTTACTGGGCTTAAAGATATGTGGATAGGATAATTTCTAAGGTCTTTTCTAGCCCTAATAGTTTATGGTGATAACTTCCATGGATATTTGTGCTCTCGTGAGCATTCTGGGTTTAATTATGTCATTCCTTTGCTATGATTCAAAGGCATGAGAAGAAGGCTAAGAGGAGTAAGATGTATCTTTTGGCCCCCTTAAATCAGACCACAAAAGCTGCTGCTGGGCTTACATGAAAACTGACTTGGGAGGGAGAAGGGGAAAGCTGTAGACTTTTATTATTCCCTTAGATATGATGGCCTCTGCAGGAATGAGCTTGCTGGACAGCCTGACATGCCAATGTGTCTTCTTTGTGGCTACTGGGACTTCTCCAAGCCACATACATGCCAGTGTTATCAGCAGGGAAACATGATAAGGGGACAGCCTAACAATGCGGCATTGTCCTGTGGGATTTATGCCTGGGATTCAACAAATGACCTTTTATCCCATTTGTTTTACCCTGGGCTGGTTGGTGCACCTCCTCACAGGCTCCGGGGAGATGTTTGGGAACACCTGCCTTTATGCTGCCTTTCTGTAGTACTTCCAACATTTCTGTGTATTTCTTTCCAGACTTTGATTGGCACCATCTTGGCAGTGGCCTGCTGATGGAATGTTGTTCTAGGGAAGTCCCGGGGGGTTGGCAGTAAAAGTCCATGTGAAGAGTTGTGATTTGTGGCAGAGAACGTTCCATAGTTGAATTTTTTCCGGAGCACAGCTCCTTCTTCAACTCAGCATGGGATGGACTCACATTGTGCAAACCTGGAAAAAAGAGAAAAAGATATTATATGCCAGGTAGGGCTAAAGGGGAAAAATAGTTTTCAAAGTTATAAACACTGTTTTAAGGAAGTAATACATTAGTGATTCACATCTGAAATGTCAGGAAACCTGGGTTCATCATTGAAACTTTACTCTCTATGTGACTTAGTACAGGCATATAACCTTCATGTTTCAGTTTTCTTATCCATTAAATGGAGAGTTATATATATATGTATATATTTACCTTGCAGAATTGCTATAAGGACCAGATGAGAAGAGTACAGTTATGCAAGAGTCTTCCAAATAAAAGTTGCAAATAAATGGGCCATATGGGTTGGAATGTGGATTTTACTATCAACCAGCTCTGGATTTGAATCCAGAATGTATAGTTTAGCTGTGACTGAGGCCCATGCTTCTCAGACATTAATGTATCCCCAAATCACCTGAGATGGTGTTCAAATGCCTATTCTGATTCAGTAGATCTGGGGTAAGACCTAAGAGTCTTCATTTTAGTTGATGTTACTGCTGCTGGTCCATGGACCACAGTTTGAGGAGCAAGAAGTTTGTCTCCCGAGGTCAATGGTTCCCAACTCTGGTAGCACATTAGAATTACCTGGGAGCTTTTAAAAACCTCAATGCCCAGATTGCATCATTAAAGACTTACAGATACCATAGTGATTTTGAATTTACAGAGCACTTGGACATATATCATCTCTCTTGATTCTCAGACAAAGCCCTGTGACCTTTTGCCTGTTGCATCCCTAAAAGCAAGATGGGTCAGCAGCAGCTCTACTGGAACCACCAAAAAAAGTTCAGCCAGGGTTCCCACTCATGCCACATCTGACAAAACTGGCATGGTCTAATCTGGAAATATGGCCTCAATCTGTGCTGCCAGTGCTTCCATCAGTACAGTAAGGATATCGGTTTCAAGTTGGACTAAGTGATCTTCTTTGAATGAACTTTCCAAGATATCTCTTGGACAAAAGAAACAATGTTGACTCCTTGTATATAAAATAAAACTAAAAACTCTTCACATACATGCAAAAAACCCTGTGAAAGAGGTATATTTTCCATACTCTGAGGGGTTAAGTTGCCCCAGTGGGAATCTACAGGCAGCAGATGGTATAGTTGGGGCTCGTACCAAGTTTCCACACTCATTTCAATGAACATCTTTGGTACTATCTATAGCTCTCCTGATGCAAGGTGCCATCTAAAAACCTCTTTTATAGGACTTAAAACTACCTACATATATCATCCCCAAAAGTTAGCTGTTCATTGCTGAACTGCATTCACCGGGCACCATTCAGGATCCAATGCATTGGGTGTAGACCACAGATAGAATTACTTCCTCCATTCTCCAAAGAGAAGAGAGGACTTTGACTGTTCAACAACTGTGAAAACTATCCAACCAGCTCAAGAGAATTGATCTTACTCTATTTCAGAAGGAAGGGAGGCCAGAGAAGCGGTCTGTTGGGGTAGAAGCCTTGCCTCTCCCTCTGTTGAGTATAAAACCATTTGGGACCTACTGAACACTCTCCCACTCCCCAGAGTGGATGGAGAAGTCATAGAGACAGGAAACACAGGTGAGAATTCACTGTATCTTTCTCTCTCTCACTCTCTCTCTCTCTCTCTCTCTCTCTCTCTCTCTCTCTCTCTCTCTCTCTCTCTCTCTTCAATGGATCATGCTCATCTATCTGTGCTGGAGCTCTGGGAAAAAAATTGGGGTTGTGGGGTAAATTCCAAAAAGGTGAGGTTGTCCCTGTTTGTTCCAGGGCTGAGGTTAGCTATGGAAAAAGCCTTAGAAGTGCCGATGTTGTTAAAATCATGAAAGCAGCTGACTGAGATGGAATAATTTCAATTTGTATTTTTAAAAAATGCATGTCTATTGAATGCAAAGATCTTGTCAGATCCCATCAAAATCTGGCATGACACATTTTAAGATGCTTTCAGAGGATTTAAGGATTGCTGCCCTGGAATGTTCTCCTTTCCTGTTTCCAGCCTGATGATTGAGCAAAATGACTTTGGGGGAATTCCATTTGGCAACTGTACCAAGTAATAGTAGAAAATACTGTTTGGGATATAATTCATGCCCTTTTTAGAACTGATACAGACTAAGAAAGTTCTTATCTGTTTTGGAGAAAAAAGACATTAAATGGAAATGCTCACGTTATTTAAGAATTCATTGGGAATATTTATTCTCTAGTTGCTGACAACCTAATGTGTGGTTACTCTCCTGTCATAGGCTTAGGATATAACAAATCCAGAGCTGAAGAAGCTGCTAATTTCTTCTTGGAGATCATCCTTATTATGAAAATAATAGCTTCTTTTTCTAAGGGTGGATATGCCAAAGCACTGAGGCTATTCCTTCATGTTCTGGCAAAGTCACCAGAACACCAATATAATCAATCCAATAGGTAGATAAAACTCCCCCTCTCCCCAGTACCAGAGACCTTCTGGGAAGGGAGAGAGCAAGTCCTTGGTCCCTTTGACATGTTTCAAAGTTGGTACAGCATCTCTGATAAGCTGAGGTCTCCAGACAGACCAATCATCAGAAAATGAGCATATTGATTCCTGAGTGGAAATCACATAACAGTCCAAGGCCTCTTGGCTAATGAACCTGGCTCAATCAGACCCGGACTGTCACAAGACAGCCGGCTCTGGGCTAACAATTCTAACAACTTTCTGTTCTAGCTTCCCTGAAATAATGAGTATACTTTGAGGAAAGCATATGCATTTGTTTTCATTTGTACATATAATATAAAAGAGGGATCATGTTGGGAGTCCAGGTCTGCTTTTTGAGGGTCATCCATTGTAAGTTCAGCCCTCTTCAAGGCCTAAGAATAGTATGCAAGCATTGCCCTAAGATGGCAACCTTCGGTGGACCTACCAGACAACGGGTTTCTTATCATCGAGACTATTGTAAGCAGCACAGATCCCTCAATAGTGAGCAAATTTCCTCATGGTTTTGGGACTTATTTTGAAAGGCAGAGAAAAATGCACTTCTTTCAATTTGTGGTATAAAGCCCGGGAGTTGTAATTTGAACAAATAAGAAATATGATCTTATGCTGCACCCTAAGCCAGTGAAGTGGGGCATATCAGTTATCCTTGAACATGAAGTAGCCAGATTTCCCAAAGGCAAGGTTAATCAAGAGAGCAGCAAATTCTTCTACTAGCCCTTCAACATCTTTCTCTTTGCAAAGACTAACAGCAGCAGTCCTCAAATATTTGCTGACACACCCATATTATTTGGTATAGCAGGCAAAGAGGTGTTTGGGATATGCCAATGAATAAAATAATAATTAAAGAAGAAAATCCTTGCCCCCATGGAGCTTATACTTTAATGAGAGAAAACAAATACTAGCCAATAAACATAATTAATGCAAATTATATACTATGTTGAGAAGTGGGAAGAGCTATGGGAAAATATTTGAGTGTGGTTACTGGGATGTGTAGCAGGACATGATAGGGACTAGATAGTCATCCTATTGTAAATTTTAAAAAAAGGGTTGGGCCTCATTGAGAAGGGAGCATTTGAGCAAAGACTTAAAGGAGATGAGTGATGGGTGGGTTAAGGGGGTTTAGGCAAAGGGAATGTCCATTCCAAAGGCCAAGCAGGCTCTGTCTGGCAGATTTAAAGAACAGCATGGCAACTGGTGTGGCCTGAGCAAAGAAAAGGAAGAGAGAGTGGTGAGAAGTGAACCAGAGAGATAACCGTGTAGTGTGTGCATGGGGTGCACAAACCATGTGAGCCACTGGAGTGTTTTGAGCAGAGAAGTGATATTCTGTGCTGTGCTGCAAGGAGATTATGGGGGTGAGGGGCGGGGGCGGGGAACAGAAGCAGAGGAACTAGTTCGGAGGTGACTGTAGTGACCTAGTTGGGAGATGATAGTGGCCTGGGGCCAGTGGTTGCCATGGAGAATTCTCAATATGTCAGTGCCCTATGTGGTCCCACAGACCCTATCATCAGGGTCCTGTAGGTGACTTCCAACTGGCTGCTGCATCTGTGCATCAGGACCCTGGAAGACCACTTGGTATGGAGAGCTGCAGCAAATCCACCATCCAAGGGCTCTCTGGGGGGGTCTGAGTTTGCAGGGCTGCTGTAATAAAGCCCCGCAGACTAGCTGGCTTAAGCAACAGGAAGTTATTGTCTCATTGTTCTGGAGGCTGGAAGTCTAAAAGCAAGGTGCCAGCAGGGCCATGTTCCCACTTAAAGGGGAGAATCTGTTCCATTCATCTGGCTTCTGATGGGTGGCCAGCAAGCCATGACATTCTCTGGGACGTGGTGTCATAACTCAATTTCTGCATTGATCACATGGCCTTCTTTCTGTCTCTATCTGCCTATGCCCAGTTTTCTTCTCTTTCATAAGGACACTGGTCATATTGATTTAGGATCCACCCTAATCCAGTTTGACTTTGTCTTAACTAATAACATTTCCAAAGATTTGTTTTATGAATTAGTACTCATTCTTGGGTCCAGAAGTTAGGACTTGAACATGTTCTTTTGGGGGACACCATTCAAGTCATAGCACTGAGTGTCTGATTTCTTGTCATGGATACAGCAATAATATTGTTTTAGCCCCTGGGATCCACTGTAATAGTGAAAGGGGAGTGAGGGGTGCACACAGCTGTGCAATCATTTGACATATCATCAGGCCCAAGGGAGCAGCGGGCAGCCTCTTGCAGGGCACACCCAGCTCTCTTATTTTGAGAAGATGCCCTTGGAATGAGGGAGTGCTGTCCATCAAGACATTGAACATGCTTCAATGCACCACAAATTGTGGACTCTGGAGCTACAGCATCCACAACATCTCGAGCTTGTTGGAAATGTAAATTCCAGACTTGCCTGTGGTGGGGCCCAGGAATCGGTGCTGTAACGTACTCAGAACCTATAATATCTTGTCTTACCTGTGTTCTTCCCTATGTTATTAGCCAACCACTTAGGTTGAATATGATGACACAGAACGAATGAGACAAATAGGCAGCCCATCTTTTCTTTTCCATTCAGTCCTTCCTTTCTCATTAGTAAGCTGAAGATAGAGTGTGGTAGAATGTGCAGGTATCAAGAAGCAGAATAAAAACAATTGAGCTAGTTTGTGAAGTGTTCCACTGATCTGGTAAGAACAAAATATGTAGACATGTGCAAGCTACAAAAAACAATGTGTGTCATTTTGGTAATTCCACATACGAGTTAAGCAACCTTGTATTTGCATGTAGAACTGGCATTGTTCAATATAAGGATAAATGGTAAATTTTGTGATAATAATATAAAGTTTTAACTCTCCCCTATGTTCTACACTAAATAGCAAATAGCAGATCAAACCCACCATGGTAAGTTGAGTGAGAGACACTCCGAGGGAAAGCAATATTTTTCTGCTTTGTAAACAAGGGGTCCCCAACATTACATAGCTGTAGGAAGTCATCTACAAACAAATATGCCCCCCATCTCCTCACCTCCTACCTCCCAGCTCTGAGAAGCCCAGTCCCAGGCCCACAGGTCCACAGCCTGTTCGCTGCCCCCCAGGGAGATCTGACCCAACGGAAGATTCTGGACTCCAGCTTCACTGGAATCCTGATTGACTATTTCCAGACAGTCCCGGCTGCAGTCAGAGAATGATAATGAGGGGTTCCCTTCTGGGGATGAGCTAAGTACGGGCAGGAAGGTAATCATTAGCAGCTCTCTTGTGGATCCAGGGAGGCCAGCAAAATTGTCTGCAGACAAGTAATTTGGCTGGGTGTGTTTTGATAGTAAACTCAAACCAGACAGAAAGCGGGTGGGGAGGGAAGAGAGAAGCCACAAACCTTACGGCAGGGAAACAACTAGGCTCCTTGCCCACTGCCCGGGAGAGAAGAGCGGCAAACAGCAGACCTCCCCGTGGAGACACTGCGGGGTGTTGGGGAGAGTTCGGGGTCCCTCGAACCCAGCCTGCTGTTAGACAGCTGGTCGACCTGGGCAGCTCTCTCAGCCATCCCAAACCTCCGTTAGCATCCTTACAAAATTTCTATAGCCTTGAACTTATCCACATGCTTCAAAGGGAATGATGGGAAGGGGAGCTCAAGTGTCAGCCACCATTTTCCTGCCGACATCATACTGGAGTGCAGCCCTCCGTTTAGTTATCAAGGGTACATGTACCAGCAGAACATCCAGACTGAAAAAATGAGCAATCCTGACCCCCCCAGGCCCAGGCAAGAGAGGGTCAGGTCTGGGTTGTAAGCCCCTCAACACCTGCTTTAAGTCCTGGAAACTTAAGTGCATTTCACTTCAAGTCTAGCTGTCTGGACTAATTATCTTACTTTTAGAAATCCACAGATTAGCAAGTGTGGCAAGGCGTTTTGCTCAGGCATAATAAGGTCAGTCAGCAGGGAATGGAAGAATGTAAACTAATATTTTCCATCTTGCTTACTGACAGGTGGTATTCATGCCTGCCAGCTCCGACCTTTCATTTATAGCTTTTTACAAGGAGTGCCCCTGCCTTCAGTCTCTGCAGAGGAATCAGTTTGCTGTGGCTTTCTAGGGCCCAGAATATCTCTTGAGCTTTGCTCACTTATTTATTTCTATAGCTGGTGCTCTCATGGTACAGCTTTGAACCTCATATACCAGAATTTATAAATCACCATTAACTGAGCACCTACTATGTGTTAGGAACATTTCTTTTCAAGATTATAGGCCATAGAGAAGACACCTGAAATGGGTTTTTGTCATGCTACAGGGTTTCTCCATTCTTTTTTTTTTTCATTATTGCCCCCTTAAAGAGAAAAACTTAATTTACCTTAAATTCTCTCTAACAAAAGAAATTAATTTATAAAGAATATGATCCTGCTGGGTAGAGTTGAGCTTTGAAGAACCACAAACCTAAGATTTTTTCATGCCTCCCCCCCTGCAAAGATAAAACCAATTTTTATCTTTGTGGAGGCAGTATCACTCCCACTGAAGAATCATAAAGAATCCTTGGCCTGATCTAGTTGGGAGAGAGAAAACTATGACATAATACATGAGCAGCAAAATGATAAAAGCCCATAGTTTGAAATCAGATTCCCTGGGCTTGACTTGACATAACTTGCTTCTCATCCTCAGTTTCCTCACTTGTTAAATGGTCCAATAATGTTTCCTTCCCCATAGTGTTATATGAGGATTAAGTAAGGTAATTCTTACATAGTTCTCAGTAAAAAGCCTGGCATGAATCAGCACTAAATAAATAGTAACTTGGGACCAAAATCTGTATTGCTATGTAACACATTAGCTCAAAATTACCTCACACAGTTTCTGAGGGCCAGGGATCCAGAGGCGGCTTAGCTGGGTGTTTCTGGCTCAGAGTTCTTTCATGAAGTTGCAATGAACATGTCAGCTGGGGTTGCAGCATCTGAAGGCTTGACTAAGGCCAGATGATTTGCTTCCACCATGCTTTTCTCCAACAGCTGATGGCAGAAGGCCTTGATTTCTCACCAGGTGCTCCTCTCCAAGGGACTGCTCGTGACGTGGCAAGCAAGTAATCTAAGAGTTGAAAAGGAGGCTTTGTCAACCAGCCAAGCACAAAGATGCTGAGTTTCTTAATGTAGATTACCTGGTTAGATATTAATTGCCAGGGTTGGTGAGTTATGATCGGCATGAACTAAAACCTCTGCTTTTCATCCATTTGTAGAAAGGACAGACTAAGCTCTGTGGCTCAATCCCTTCTCTCTGTTCTCTATCAATTTTTTGGTTTCCCACATCTGTGTCCTTGCTAGGGTTGTTCTTGATTCCTCATTCTCCAAACCCCTTCTCCAAGTCATTTTTCAATTGCTTCTCTCTAACCCTACTCCTCCCATATCTGCTGGCTAAAATACCTTGATAATAAAAAAGAATTTTAGGAGAGTGTTGTTTAATTCCCATTTTTCTGAAGACACAGGGCAGGTCTACACTCAGTGTTCTTCTCTGACATATTCCTTCTGATCTTCATTTGATGTACCTATGGGAGTGATAATGTTTTCAATCCTGTTATTCATCCTTCCCACCTCACTCATCCCCATGGCTAGATAAAGGATTTTTTTTTTTTTTCACAGGCAGACTCCAGGAATTGAACCTGGGTCTCCGGCATGGCAGGAGAAAATTCTACTACTGAACTACTATTGCACTGCCCTAGATAAAGGAACTTTTAATATAAAAAGCATGGAGCAATATAGATTTTGAAAAGTATTTTAAATCTGCCCTCAGCTTGGTTGTGTGCAAAGGCATAAGTTTCCTATGTAAATTAATGACATGTAATAAGTGTGCTCTAGGAATTTGCCAGGGAAGAATATCTCAAACTCATTGCCACAGATCTATGTCAAAGATTCAACTAAGACTTAGAGGAGGAGGGTGTAAAGGATGTCTACACTAGGCGGTCCTCTAAGACACAGGGCCTTTGCACAGGACTATGTGGATGGTGTATAGCATAACTCTAGAGGAAACCATTGTTCCCATATGTGTATCCATCAAAGATCTAAAATTCAAAGGTTTCTAGAAGGCTGGCAAGTGATACAAATGTCTGAAACACATCTATGAAAGCGAAATGAAGCACCCAGAGGTAAGTGGTGATATCTGTGGCTAAAGAGGAGATTACATCCCTCATTTAAATGATTTCAAGTTCAATTACAAAAACTTGTGGGCATCTGCAAATGCCTCTGAGTGCCTCTGAGACAGTTTTTCTTTTTTATTTTTTTTCGCACTACCATTCTATATTTCAGGTGCAATAACAAACAGCACACCAAAATTCAACATAATTTCTATTGGGACATTGTTGAGGACCTTATTTGTTATATTGCACTATTTCATAAAGCATGTTACATCCTGTTTTTGAGGGCCTTCTGGAGAAATGTATAAGAAACAGGCTGATGCTTTTCTGGAGTGATTGGTTTATTTGCCACGTAAGGAAACTCTAAATTCTGTAATAATAAGGCTTCAGTTTTCACACTGATATCTGGAAAGCAAACAAACAAGAACTGTAAATAAATATCTTCATTAGCTTCATGTCCGGCTCTACTCTATGCTGCTTTCCATTCTCTCTTTCTTCTAAGTTTTTATTTTGTGTGTTCTTGTATGCTTTCTTAAAATATTTTTGACGTAAGACAATTAATAATTAAGAAAATAAGCTTTGTGTACATAAGCACATAAATAAAATGCAGGTAATCTAAGAATAATAAATTTTACAAATACATGTCAAATTTGAAATTGAAATAAAAAGCAATACTATTTAAAACAGAATTAAAATGTGAAACACTGAAAGGTAAATTTAATAAACTATGTTGAAGACCTATACACCAAAAATATTTCTGAGAGAAAATGAAGAAGCTAGAAGAGTCAATATTATTGAGATAGTAAATTTTATATAAAATTGATATAAACATCCTACACAATCCCAAATTAAAATTACATCAGATTGGGTTTTTTTCCCAGAAAATGACATGCTGATTCTACATTTTATATGAAAATGCAAAGGACCCAGAATAGCCAAAAAATTCTGAAAGGTAACAAAGTTGAAGGACTTGACACTACTTGATTTCAGCATTATTCTAAAGCGAGAATAATCAAAGAAGTATGGGTAATAGGTGCAAGGGTAGAACTATAGATCACTTAAACAGAACAGAATTCAGAAATAGACTGAAACATAGGTAGTTGATTTTAAATAAAATTGCCAAGGTAATTCAATGGGGGAAAGTGGTCAAATGGTGCTGGAACAATTGGCTATCCATACGCAAACAATGAAGCAAACCATAATCATAATCTCACATCATACTTAAACTGAACAAAGTGGATCTAGAAATAAATGAAAGAAGTAAAACCAGAATTTTTAGAAACAAGACATAGGAGAAAATGCATGTGATGCTGGGTTAGATAAAGCCTTCTTGGATCACAAGTGGCACAAATCATATAAAAAATGAATTGATAAGTAGGACTTCATCACAGTTAAAACTCTTTTGCTCTTTGAAAGGCACAGTTAAAGTATAAAAGTGAGCCAGAGTGTTTTAGTTTCTTAACTCCTAAAACAAATACCATACAGTGGGTTGGCTTGACAACAGGAATCTCTTGGCTCATGGTTTCGGAGGCTAGGTGACTTCTTCCTGTAGCTTCTGGCTGGCCAGCAATCCTTGGGTTTCTGAGCTTTTCTGTAGCATACATGTTGGCGTGTTCTCCTTTCTCTTCCTGGTTTCACTGGTTTCCAACTTCTGGCTGCCACCGTGACTTCTCCTTCCAGCTCTAATTTCCCTTGATTATAAGGACTTCAACAATATTGGATTCAGGCCCACCTTCGTTCAGTTTGGGCACACTTCAACCCTATTTACGAATGGATTTACACCTAAGGGACCAGGGGTTGGGGCCTGGACATGTCTATTTTCGGGGATGTGATTCAATCCCCTACATGCAGTCTGAATTTTTTGAGTAATACTCGGACACTCATACATTGCTGGTAGGAATGTAAAATAGTATAGCCACTTTAGAAAACAGTTCATAAAGTTAAATATGCGCTTACCATTCCACCAGCAATTCCACCCCGGGGTGTCTACCCAAGAAAAAATGAAAACATATGTACACACAAAACACGTGAATGTTCATAGCAGCTTTAAAAATAATAGCCCAGAACTGGAAACATGTCCATCAACTGGTGGATGGAAAAACAAACTATGAGCATAATAGTGTAAGACAAGCCTGGGGGATGAGGCCCACTGTCTACTGGAGGTCCCAGTGAGAATAAGTCCCAGATGCTTGGAGTTGTGACCTACTCGTCATCACACCATTGTTAGCTTCCTTTGCTTCCTTGTCTCACTTCCTTACTCCTCTGACAGCACTTCCTGGATCACTCCCAAATAAACCACTTGCCTTTAGATGCTTCTCTCAAGATCTGGAAGAATTCAGTCTGAGACATTCCAGCATGATTGGGAGCTCTGATTTCAAAGCATTTTTTCACCCTGTAACGACCCCTAAGGGAAATCTATGATTAAGATACCCCAATGGCTTTTCTAATACTTGTGGCTTTGGTCAAGGTGACATGTGGGAACAGTAGTTTCCAGGCTTTGTTCTAGAGGGAAATCTGACATTGTTAGGACTTGGGAACCCTTCCCTTTTACTCCTGTGCATGTGGCATTAGACATGTTAAAGTTGAAAGCAGAAATTGGGCTGTACACGTATTTCACTTTCCCCCGAGAAGAATGGCCTTGACTTTCACTGGATATAGTTATAGACAGATACTCATTATGACACACTGAGTTATTTACAAATTGTCGAATACCTACTATGTGCCTGGCATTTTACTAGGCTCCAAGACAAAGAAATTAAAGAGGAGGTTATGAGGAGATGGAGGAAATGAGCCCAGTAGAGGAGATGTAGACAAAATCAAAATATGCAGCATGCATTTAACAGGTTCAGGGCTTCTATTTGGGGTGCTGAAAAAGTTTTGGTGATGGTAGTACACAACGTAGTGAATGCAATTAAAGTCAGTGAAATAATACCCTTAAATAATGCTTATGATGGAAATTTTATGTCATATATATTTGGTACCGTGAGACAATAAAAACTAATGTAGCATGTTGCGAGGCATAGGGTGCTGATCCAGGTGTGGAAGGGGTATTCAGGTGGAAGGGGATTCCTAAGCAATGCTTAGGTAAGTTTTGAAGGGTGAATGGGAGCTTAGAGAAGGGGCCATAACGGAGTTCTAGACTGAACAATAATGTGTACAGAGACACAGAGTACCCAAGAGAGTGGTACATTCAGCCATGTGAATTTCTACCAGCAATCAAGGGGGGAAATTAAAGGTACAGATGGTGCTCCTCTATTCTCACTCAGCCTTTGCTTTAGAGGCTGCAGTGTCTGCCTCTGTCTTATGGCCATCTGTCTCCTTCTGTCTCTGCCTCACTCCTCTTGCTCCTACTAACATGTCCAAATTGCCTCTCCTTATAAGGACTCTGATCCTATGGGTTAAGGTTCTGATTCGGTTTGGCCTTCTTATCTTGGCAGATCTTGGAATATCCCATTTACAAAGAGCTTACACCTGCAGCACCAGGGGCTAGGACTTGAAAATCTCTTTTGGGAGAACGTGATTCAATCTCCAACACATCTGTACCATCTTTCTACAGGTGCCACACAATAATACTAGGGTTCTGCTTATCTCCTGCATAGAAAGGGAAACCCTCTCCAACAGTCTTAAAAGATTTCCAAACAGTGACGGGGTTTTGGCTGCCCTGTGTCTGGCTGTCAAGCAACACCCTTTGCTCTGCATGGGAGGAATTGTAAAACCAACTTCAACCTAACTGTCCCTCTCCCCTTTTCTTCTGACAACGTCAATAGTTTCTGCCAGATGGCCGTTATATTTTTTACAAGATTCACAGGCAGCATTGTCTGCCAAAGTACTTAGACTTAGTATTTATGGCAGTAAGAACATTATCTCCTAAATGCTAATGTTAGACAGACACCAGACCTACCCAATCAGATTCCTTGGCTTTTGTTAGGCTCCTTAAAGGGACTCTGGCAATGCAGAAAGTCCCCAAACCTAGTATTTTTTCCATATTAAGAGACGTTCCACAAACATTTCATATACAAACAGCATGTCATATACAAGCTAGACATTCAGCAACCACAACCCTCCCCATCTGGACAAAGGGGCTTCAGGGTTGAGTTTTGAACACACTGAAGTAGAAGAAGCTGGAAGTGAACAATTTATCTTCTCAATTCTCTACTCAAAAAGAAGGATGCCATTGGAAAAGATGCTTTCCTTCTCTCCTTCTTTCCCTCCTTGCTTCCCTCTCATAAGCATATCACTATACTCAGGAAAACAAAGGTGAGCAACACATGATGCCCAAGAGGAACTTTCAGTGTCTTCAGGGAGAAAGACAGTGTAAACAAAAACAGCAAAGCTTCCTACTTTCCTGGATCTCAAAGTGCGGAGAGCTGGCTGCTGCTGGACTTGCAGAATTTCAGTCCTACCCACAGTTCTTGAATCAGAGCGTGCATTCTAACTGGTTATCCAGTTGACTGGTATGGATGCTAAAGTTTGAGAAGCATTGTTCTGTCTCTTCAAAGTAGCAGGATAATGCTTCTGAAAGCATATGGCTAGACATAGAGTGAAGAGTTTTGGAATAAGGGACTCCAAATCAGAATCTATGGAAACAAACGTCCAGCTTCGACAAAAGCAGAAAAGCTCAATATAAACCAAATAAATAGAGGAGACATTGTGAAAGAAAGAATCTACAAAGAGTGGAACTGTAAAGTGAAGTGGAGGGAAGGCTCTGGAAAAAAGTTCAGAAAATCCAATTTATAGTCCCAGTGCTATCATTTCTTAAGCATGTGATGTTGGACAAGACATTTAGCCTCCATGAATTTCAGATTTTCATCAATGAAATGGGGATCCTGATAGCTACCCTGAAGACCTCATGATGTGCTTATAAATATGAAACATCAGTGTTTATGAAGAGGAATCGTAAATGGCAAAATGCTTATTGATGTAAGTCTTAATTGAGAAGCCAGGCAAAAGAATAGAAACTCATGGCAGAGCAATTTGCAAGAGGTATATTCTAGGTGTCTTCTAGGATGGTGGTTTTCACAAATCTGAAACCTGGGCCTATCTCCAGAGTTTCTGACTCAGTAAGTCTGGGGCAGGGCCCAAGGATTTGCATTTCTATCAAGTTCCCAGGTGACAGTGATGCTGCTGGTGGGAAGATCATGTTTTGAGAACCGCTGCTCTAAGATGCATACGATTTAAACACAATGAGGCTTAGGGACAATCTGGTTTTCCATTCCGCCATTGAATATGTTCCATCTTGAAGTTCCTCATACTAAGACCAGAGCCATGGAAGATGACCCCTGTAGGCCTCCAAGGCAGTCACCTGATTTCTTTGGGCAAAGGAATTACATGGTAATGTGAAGAGGAATGGGTATTGTCTTAATGAGAGATTCACCATTTAGAGAAATTAAATCTCATTTGGTTCCAAGGGGTAAAACCCCAAAGACTCACATGGGACAAGCAAATCTAGCATTCTAAGTAGAACCTCCAAATCATAGGAAAAATCACTCCAAAAACAGATTTTCCTAATGGTCTCTTTTTCAGATGAAGCCCCACATCAACCAGAGCTGTAGAACAATAGGTCAACTCCATCCTTTCTTTTAAAAGCATTGATTGAACACTATCCATATGCCTGGGCATATGTTTTGAATGCTTCATCAGGATATAGTTCTGAAATAACTTCCTGAGAAAGAGTAAATCACCATCTCTAGCCCTCCTCAAGTCCTTTACAAGTTCATCTTTGCCTGGCTTCTTGTTCATTCATTCATTCGTTCATTCATTCAGCACTTGGAAGTTCTGCTTTAAGTTTACGGCGCGCACACAGGTGACTAAGGCTTTGTCAATGCCCATGAGAAGGTAACAGGGCTGCAGGAGAGATAAGGCTGAAATAATTATAAGGCAATCCAGGAAACGAGTGGTTTAGGAGCATCACAGATAAAATATCAGGGAAGACCTGAGCAGGAGAGATTAGTAACAGCTGTGCATTTCACCAGTTCTTGGGGGAAGAGTCTGGGATAAAACCTGGTGGGAAGAATAGCATTCTTACCCCTTTCTCTGAATAAGACAGTGGGAATGGACTGTTTTCTGAATAAGATCAATGGGAGGAACCACTTGGATGTAGTGGGGGGCACTTCCATCATGCCCAGAGAGAGTCTAATTTCAACCCCCCTCCAGCTAAATGTAACGTGACTTCTTCCGTGGATCGCTTGCAAAGAAATGAAAACAATGTGCTTGGATCCCGGTGCTTAATCAGAGCTTATTCAGCCAGGATGCATTGCTCTTTTTTGGTGATAGCAGTAGTCTGAAAGGCAATGTTTCAGGAGATCTGAAGTTCTCCTCTACCACTGCCCATCAGTGTGAACTTGGAAACACCTCTGGGCTTCTGGTGAGAAAGATCATGGTCTTTTGAGTTGCAGATGTGACTTTAAACTCCTGTTGCAGAATTTATTCATTTATTAATTCAATAGACATTTGTAGAGTACTGTGTACTGTCCTGAGTGTTCCAAGGTGTTAGGGGCGCAATATGGATCAGAAAGCCAAGGTCCTTTTTTTTTTTGCGGGGGGGTGGGGGTGGGGGTGGTGGAGGCTGAATGGAGTGTTTATAAGCTTATATTTTATTGAGGGCAGACAGAAAATAAACAAGAAAATTAATAAATAAACAAAATATATTAAGTAATGGTGAGTACTCTGAAGACCACGGAATAGAGAAATATTCCAGACAATGACTTAGAAGGTAAAGAGGCAGACGAGGCCTCCTTTACCTAGTCAGAGAAGCTCCTCCAAAGAGGGCACAATTCAAATGAGTCCTGAATGATGATCAGAAGCCAAGGGAAGGTTAGAAATCTCTCACTGTGATCTTGAGAAATTTAACCTTTCTGTGCCTCAGTCTTACCATCCTACAAATGGAGCCATGATATCGGTTTCACAATATTAAAAAAATATAAAGGGATGGCATCTGCAAAGCACTTCTCTGTCCTCAATGAATTTTTCTATCCTTCCTTTCCCCTCTGAAAGTGGACTTTGGGACTAGGTATTGACCAGCAGACGCCATGGAGCTCCACGATCTCATGCTCCAAGACTTCCTAGGGCTCCAAACACAGATTCTCACCCCCAGCCCCCTCCAGAGGTCAGGAATGCAGGTACCATTTGGCAATTTAAGCAGATAATGAAAACTATTCAGCTTTTTAAGCTCACTCCCCAACCCCTAGAAAAGACAGGATCCAGAACATGCCAAATTGGCTCTCACCTCTTTTTTGATGATAGGTGAGCTTTCAGGGTAATCTCTGATGAATGAAGCCCTTTGTAAATTTTTTTAAATGAAAAACAGCTTTTTTACTAATGATTACAAAATGCACTGCTTGTGAGGTAAGTAGCCTGTTTTTAACAGCACATGTTCTTCACAGATAACTCATCATTTTCTGTAGTCTCCCTTTCTCAGGAAGCTTGATTGAGTTTTGCATTTTCTAAGATGAGTAAAGCATTGCCAGGTAAGGATGTCTGTTGTCATTAGGGTCCTCCTTGAGACCAATTGTTTCCAGGGTCTTCTCCCAACCCAGACATGAATTCTTAGGGGATGAGGGTGAGGGTGGAGGTGAGAAGAAGGATAGCCCCAAAACAAGTATGTTCTATTCTTGGTAGGGAAGGAGATGGCAGAGGCTTCCTAGGGAATTTGGCAGCTGATTTTGTAGGGTTTTTGACCCTGCAGCATGCGGACAAGAGGCTGAGCTGAACTCAACATCAGGCTAGAGGAAGACAGGCATGTAAGCACAGAGAAAAGGAAAGGCGTGAGGAGAGAAACAAGTCCTCAGAGTCAGGATAGGATTGCATTTTGGAATTCCATCCCATGGCTTGGGTTTAATGACCTGCCTCTGCTCCTTACTAGGTTGTGTGCTCTTCCTTAGACAAGTGACTTAACATCTCTTAGTCTGGGTTTCCTTGTCTGAAAAATGGACATCATGGCATGCGTTTATAGAATTATAATAAGAAATAGATTCGCTGATACAAGTAAATCTATATCATGTTTTCTGGGCCATGTTCTAAGTACTACTCATTGCATGTTGGGGGAATGATTATGAGAACAAGGGCAAGCATGTCGACTGGCAAGATGATGCCATTTCTTCAGTGTTTCTGAAAACCACTCCTGTTAAAAGAATCATGACTCTTCACTTTCAATCCTTGCCTCTATAGGAGTGGTTTTCAAGGTGTGGTCTTAGGACCAGCAGCATCAGCATGGCCTGGGAACTTGATGGAAATGCAAATTCCCAGGCCCTATTCCAGGCCTATGGAACCAGTGGGGCCCAGCCATCTATGCTTCAACAAGGGTTCCAGGTGATGCTGTTGCACACACAAGTTTGACAACCACTACTCTGAGGGCTTAGGTTCCATTCTCAGCATTTAACCTCCTGTTAAAAGAGGAGCTCTAAGATGTCAAGGTAGAGATATGAAGGAAGTTGATCTGGATAGGACTAAGATAGATCAGAATACAGGGTAAAGGATGATATGGTCCATATTTTAAAACTTCAACTTCTGTGAGACCAAAGGGACAGATGTTTATTTGGTGCAAAATTTATATTTTTGGTAGCGCATTATTTAACTTAATTTGAATGGTCAGTTTATTTGAACACCATAATTACATGGACTCTTGAATAAGGCATGAGATCTTGTTGGTCTGTACAGGTTCATGTGCTGTCCCAATATATTCCAGAGTAGTTTGGCCGGAGAATAAAAAAGCATTTGCAAAGTCCCCTTGGGGGACTGGGAAGAAAGGAGGAAATATTAAATTCCCCATCTGGGGAGATCCTGATATTCTCACAAGCAATGGGAAAACCAATTCAATAGACTGAGCCCTCAGTCTTGGGGCTTGCCCCATGAAACTTATTCCTGCAAAGGAGAAGTGAAAACTACTTATAATTATGCCTAAGCGTCACCCCCAGAGAACCTCTTTTTTTGCTCAGATTTGGCTTCTCTCTCTAAGCCAATTAGGCAGGTGAACTTATTGCCCTCCCCCCTATATGGGACATGACTTGGAGGGATATAAATCTCCCTGGCAACATGGGACAGGACTCCTGGGATGAGCCAGGACCCAGAATCAGGGAATTGAGAAAGCTTTCTTGACTGAAAGGTGGAAGAGAGAAATGAGACAAAATAAAGTTTCAGCGGGCTGAGAGGATTTCAAGCAGAGTCGAGAGGTTATCCTGTAGGTCATTCTTATGCATTATATAGATATCCCTTTTTTGTTAATGGTGCATTGGAGTGGCTAGAGGAAAGTATCTGAAATTACTGAAGTATGTTCCAGTAGCCTTGATTCTTGGTGAAGATTGTATACTATATAGCTTTTACAGTGTGACCAATTTGCTGTGAAAACATTTTGTCTGATGCTTCTTTTTTATTTTATTTTATTTTGATGCTTCTTTTTGCCAGAATATGGGCAGATGAGTAAAAAAACAAAAAGGAAAAATAAATAAATAAATAGTGGGGGGATAAAGGGTAAAAAAAAATTGGGTAGATTGAAATACTAGTGGTCAATGAGAAAATGGGGTAATGAGTATGGTATGTATGAGTTTTCTTCTTTTTTTTTTCTAGAGTGATGTAAATGTTCTAAAAATGATCATGGTAATGAATACGTAACTATGTGATAATATTGTGACCCACTGATTATACACTGTGGATAGACTATGTGTGTGAAGATTTTGTCATTAAAAATATTAAAAAGAAAGGAAGGAAGGAAGGAAGAAAGGAAGGAAAGAAGGAAGGAAGGAAGGAAGGAAGGAAAGATGGAAGGAAGGAAGGAAGGAAGGAAGGAAAGAAGGAAGGAAGGAAGGAAGGAAGGAAGGAAGGAAGGAAGGAAGGAAGGAAGGAAGGAAGGAAGGAAGGAAGAAGGAAGGAAGGAAGGAAAAAAGGAAGGAAGAAAGAAAGATGTCCAGGGAAGATGGGTCCAGCCACAAGTTTCTCCAACTCACAGCCCTTCCTTCTGGCCACTGCTGCAGGATTGCTGCTGGCTTCATGTTTGGCCTCTAGAAGGTGGACTGGAAAAAGATCGCAGTGTCCAATATCCTGGTAATGGGCTGTGATACAGCTCTCATCTCAAGACTTGGTAGCTCCAAATCTAATTTTTCTTTTTTCTTGTTTCTTTTCTGTTATTTTAAAAGTCAATTTTAATAGTTTCTGCAGATTCCTAGACTCTTAGCTTCCACCTGTGATGTGTCTTAACTCTTCTGAAAACAGAGAACACTGAAGACAAGGAGAGGTACTTTACAACTTGCCTCCCATCTCCTCTATCTTTCCTGGAGTTCTGTAATAACTCAAAAATTGGATAGCCCTCTCTTTCTGTCCCTTAGAGATGCTATTCTTTCTACCCCAACTGTCTGAATTTAAATGGCTCAAATCTTTTGGGATTCCAATTTAGCAAAAGTTTTCCCAAAGTAATATGTATCCTTCACTAGGCAAGACCATTTCTAGGTACTTATTCCCAAATAAATAATCAGAGTTCTATATGAGGATATGTTTCTGAAATAGTTCTAAGAATCTTCCTCTGACATTTTTTATATGAAAACAACCAATATTTCTCATTTAAAGGATATTTGTGGATATCCATACAATGAAATAATATTCAGCAATTTAGAATGATGCAATAGAATGAACAAAGCACCAACATGGAAACAATCTTTAAAAGCTAGCTAGAAAATGTATGTCCAGACACACGAGTTTTGCCATGCAACCTCCACATCCTGCCAAAGGCTGGACTCTAAGATTGTTTTTCCCTTTGCTTGCCAGAATATATGTGCTCCTTTTAAAGTAAGAAAATAGAACACTTAAAGTCATTGCTATTTAAAAATTATATCACAAGTGGTAGGAATATCCAGTGTTGCCAAGTCAGCAGGCAAAGGCATCTTCAGGCCATCGCTGGGAAACAAGCAAATCCTAGCAACTAAAAAGCCCCAAGGTAGGTGGGAAGGCTTCAAAAGCAACACCTAGCCTGCCCAAGCAGCTTTGTTCCATGGGGAACACGACATACTGCATCAAGGTGGCAGCCTGGAGCTAAATGATCTGGAAATCAAATCCCCTCTGAAGTGTGTCTTCTGGGGACAGTTCAGACATACCCAGTTTAAGCAGATTACATAAAAGGCATGGTGGAGGCCTCGTGCGAGCTGACACATGAATTTGAAACACCTAAGAAAAGGGACTGGGAAATTGTCCATTTTAATATTGGCGGAGGGGGCCTGTTTCATAGAATAGAAAATGGAGAAGGTAGAAGAGGATCCCTGGAAACGGGGGGCTTCCACTGCTCTTGGGGTATGCACAGTCCCTACTCCCCGGCACCCCCACTGTCTCAACTCTTCACATGAACAGAGAAATAGAACACAGAGTCACCTGTTCAACCCAAGTGCTGTGCAAGGATTCCCTGTAAGCAACAAAGATTCAAGGAAAGGGGATGTGGTAGTTTGAATCATGCATGCCAGTAAAAGACATGCTCTTAATCTTAATCCACACTCCTGTAGGTGTGAACCCCCTTGCAGTTAGGACCCTTGAAAACGTAGTATCAATTAAGACAAGGACTCATTTGTGAATAGGCTCTTATAAGATCCTGTTTAGGTGTGGCCAAACTGCATGCAGGTGCGGTTTAATCTATGTGACTGGAGGCCTTATTAAAAGGAGACAGAAGCTGGACATCAGCAGAAACTGAGCAGACACAAAGAGGACAAGCTCACCATATGGCAAAGCCAGAGATAGGGGCCAACAAATGCCAAGGTTGCAGCAAGCCAGCACCAGCACACTGCAGACTTCAAGGAGACAGCATGGCCTTCTTGGCATCTTGATTTTGGACGTCTAGCCTCTGAAACTGTGAAATAATAAATTCCTGTTGTTTAAGCCATCCATTGGGTGGTGTCTGTCATAGCAGTCCTGGCAAACTAAGACATGGGAGTTGTCCATGTTAAGTGTATAATGATAATTGAACATGTATGTCATATACTAGAATTTTTGGAGGTCTTTTATATGGAGCTTTTCCACTTGACTTTTATGAAGTCCGCAGGCAAGAAACAGTGTAGGCATTATCTTCTCTGCTTTTCAGGTGGACAAAAGGAGGTAAGAATGGAGGCATGTAGGGGGTGGGAAGAAAAGAAGAAAAGCCAACTTATTGGGAGCCTAGTCTGTACTAGGTGCTTTACAAAGTCTTATTCAAACAAACTCAGCAAGCTCACTGTTATTAGATTATCTACAGAAGAGCAGATAAAGGCTTGGAGAGTTCGACAAATTTTTCCATATTCAGGCAGTGGAACACTGAATCCTTACCTGACCCTTCTGGCTCACATCACCACTTATATTTAGACTCAAGTAAAACTTTGGGTACACTGAAACTTATATCCATGCTCTCTTTTTCATTTTAACTTTTTATTATGATAACATATATATATAACTCAATATTTTCCACTCATATTCATATACATATGAATGAATACATATGAATTATACACCAATATGAGTAAATAATACTTTCACAATGTTGTACTACCGTCACCACTATCCATTATAAAAACTTTTTCATCAGCCCGAACACAAACTTTGCACACATTGAGCATTAATTGCCCATTCCTCTCTCCTACTCTTGGTCCCAGTAACCTCCAATCTACTTTCTGTTTAAATGGGTTGGCTTATTCTAGACATTTCATATAAATGGAATTGTACATTCATTTCCCGGTGCCTGCCCATGCCAAAAAAAAAAACCCAACCTATTAAATGAAACCGTACAATTTTTTTCTGCTTGCATCTGGCTCACTCCACTCAACATATCTTCAATGGTCATCCATGCTGTCACATGTATAAGCACTACATTCTTTTTTTTTTTTAGCTAAATAATGTTCCATGGAATTTTTTAATATAGATCTTGCAAGTAAAGCATTCTGTTAGGGTTCCAGGATATTCAATTCTCTAAAGTTTGTGAAATGACTATGTTCCTTATAAAAGAAATTTATCAAATTTTGCCATTTGTTTAAGGGAGGACCAGACAATTCCATATAAGGCAATATTTTCAATGCCCACAAAAAGAATGCAGGAACTTGAAAATAACAAAGCAGTGCTTCTACTTACAACTCAGATTGTGTTCAAAAGAAGGTTCTGGTTGCCACTTTACATCCACAATGATGTCTATTATTTAACAAACAAAAAAGGAAAATAACAAGCGTTCGAAATGATGCAGAGAAATTGGAACTCCAGCACATTGCAGGTAGAAATGTAAAATGGTTCGGTGAATCTGGAAAGCAACATAGCAGGTCCTCAGGAAAATAAATATAGAATTACCATAGGTCCAGCAATTTCACTTCTAGGTACATAGCCAGACAGTAAAAAACAGGGTCTCAAACAGATTCTTGCACACCAACGCTTATGACAGCATTATTCACAATAACCAAAAGGTGGGAAATAACTCCAAATGTCCATCGATAAATGAATAAATAAACAAAATGTGATACATACACAATGGGAGATTATTTGGCCATAAGGAAGAGTGAAGTTCTGAGACATGCTGTAACCTGGAAGAGCCCTGAAAATATTACGCTCAGTGAAATAAGCAAAACACATAAGGACAAAGTGGTATGCTGTCAATTACAAGACATGAATAGAAGTAGCTATTCACAGAGATAAGAAGTAAGATGGTGGGTACCAGGGGATGAGGGCAGGGGGGAAGGAGGCGGATATGCTTGGAAAAATGATTTTTTTTAAATCCTACTAGAGTATTAGATGGTTTTTCCAAATGGTAGTGACCCAGGTGTTCTGGTTTGCTAGCTGCCAGAATGCAATATACCAGAAACGGAATGGCTTTTAAAAGGGGAATTTAATAAGTTGCTAGTTTACAGTTCTAAGGCTGAGAAAATGTCCCAATTAAAACAAGTCTATAGAGATGTCCAATCAAAGGCACCCAGAGAAAGATACCTTGGTTCAAGAAGGCCAATGAAGTTCAGGGTCTCTCTCTCAAGTGAGAAGGCACATGGCGAACACAGTCAGGGTTTCTTGCTCATCTGGAAAGACATGTGGCAAACACAGTGTCATCTGCTAGCTTCTTCTCTTGGCTTCCTGTTTCATGAAACTCCCCAGGAGGCATTTTCCTTCTTCATCTCCAAAGGTCACTGGCTGGTGGACTCTGCTTCTCATGGCTACATCGTTCTGCTCTCTCAGAATCTCTCACATTCTCCAAAATGTTTCCTCTTTTATAGGATCCAGTAAACTAATCAATACCCACCTTAATGGGTGGAGACACGTCTCCACTTAATCCAGTTTAAGAACCACTCTTGATTGAGTCACATATCCAGGGAGATGATCTAATTACAGTTTCAAACATACAGTACTGAAAAGGGATTAGAAGAAATGGCTGCCTTTACAAAATGCGATTAGGATTAAAACATGGCTTTTCTAAGGTACATAGATCCTGTCAAACCAGCACACCAGGTCCTCTAAGATTCTCTAAATTGTTCTGGCTTAGGAAGAAAAGTTTTACCAAAATATGCAGAATGTTCATAGTCCAGGACATGCACATTCACACTAATGGACTTTGGCAAAGATATTCAGTGAAGCAATGATCATACAGATCACTTGGAGGTAATCAGCCTGTTCAGTCTGCAGTGTGATTGACTAGTGAGGAAAAAGTTCGCCACAGTTTTGGTGGGTTGCTCTAGATAAATGGGAAAATTCCTCCAAAAAAAAACCCCAAAACACACAAAAAAATAGGATCACTGTACCTCTCTGCCTCAGTGTTCCCATCAGTAAAATGGGGATAATAAGAAAAAAAAAAATAAGAAGGCCTTGGGCTGTTGGGAAAAAAGGTAAGACCCCATCCTTACCTTTTTGCTCATAGTGACAAAAGCTGGGGCAGGAGGCAAAATAAGCTTGAGGAGTGGGATGGGATGTGTTGTGGGAGTTGATGCCCAGCAAAAGCTTTCAGACCCATTAAAGAAGGTGTGACCCCTGCCCACTAATGCTGGTGGCTGCAACCAAAACAGAAGAAATGTGTACCTCCATACCCACACCTACACACAATTTATTTATATTTTATGTGTGTACATACGGAATAAAAAGTGGATGAAATTCATCCAAATATTCTTAATGACGTAAACTTTCTTCTTTTAGATTATCTGTATTTTTTCATTATAAGTTGTTTTGAGTTTTCCTTTTCAGAAAAATAGAGAAAATTAGAAAGCAAACTGGGACTGCTTATATAAACAGTCCAGAGCCCCACTCCTGAAGACATAGAAGACAGAGCAGAGCTTCAGAAGTTTGCTCTCTTAGAAACTTCTGACCAGAGGAAAAGCCACAGCGAACATTCTAGTTCATCATCTCCTTCTCTTTTAAAGGAGCTGAGGCAGAAATGCAGGTGTGTATTTGGGGTCCATGAGTGGGCCCAGGTGTTCAGGAAGAAGGAAGCAGCCTGTGAAAGGTTGATTGTCCCAGGACCTCTCTAGATTCCATTCCCAGAAAAAAGCAGAAAGCAACTACTGAGAGCAAGCAGACATGGATCTGCTTATCTGCTTTTTAAGCAATGGCAATTAAACTGCTAAAATGATTTTTTTTAAAGAAGACCCTTTGTAACCTACATTTTTTACGGTTGCACTTGGCATAGTTTGCAAGAACTTCTAAACTTCTTCTCAAGTTCTGGCTGCTTGAAGGATTTTTAGGTTCACAATTGTTTGGCCTGCACATTGTCAGAAGACCTCTGCTTTTCTATCTGTAACAACCACCAAGATTTTGACAGTGTGGTTACATGCCTGAGTCCTCCTGATTTGCTCAGCCACAGGAGTGACTTTGCTGACTCATGGACTCCCCGGCTCTCCCAGTATCCAGGGGAGAGGCTAGAAGGACAGCTGGACCCGGGGTGGACCCTATAATCTGTGGCTGTGGGAAATTGGGAGGTCCCCGTGGGGTCCAACCAGCCAATTCAGTCTCATCAACACAATGCTCTGATTGACCCTTTAGTCAAAGGGGTTTATGGTCAAAGAGACCCATGACTGGTTGCATGGCTCATCTCTTGGCTGGGCTGGAAGGTAACATTCTTGGCGCTCCCTAGAGGTTCTTTCTAATCTCAAAGGAGACGTGTGACAGCTGAACTGAGTGGCGGGGTCTCTGCAGAAGGAAGGCTTGTGCCAAGAGCCAGGTGCTGACAACTACCCCTCACTAAGAAGAGGGCACAGGCATAGCCAAAGGTGCTTCCCTGGATTAGCTGGCCTTGGCTTTTTTTTTTTCCCTCCCCTCATAATTGTATAAAGGAAAGTCATAGGGAAGTGACCTCAGTCCCCTTAGCAACCTCCCATACACATTCAAAAGCCCTGTTTATTGGGGTTATGGTCTATTTGAGTGCTCACTTATTCCTTAAACACTAATTCAGTAAAAGGGAAGATAATGAATTATAATGTATAATAGCATTCTAGGGGAATGCAGGAGGGAAGAACGAGCAGTTACGGAGATTTTCCTAATAGATTAGATATGACAGACTTCAGTTCTTATTATGGAGATGCTGAGAGAGAACTGCCCCCCACCCCACCCCTACACACACACACAGCCGGTACACTGGATGGCCAGGCAATTTAATAAATCCTGGCCAGATTGGCTTGGCTTGTGACTCACACCTGAGGCTCAGTGCTCCCTATCTCTACTGTTGCACTTTCTGTGATAAATTCCAGAGATTTCTCTGCGCAACTGGCCTTCCTGCCAGTTGCTAGGGGCAGAGACTATGGCTTCTTTACACTTAAGTCCCCCATGCCTGGCACATAGTAGGTGTTCAAAAGCAAGAGCTGAAAGCAGTGGTTGACTGACTCAATGATATTCCCAGTCCAGCGGCCATCAGCAGCTCCTCTCGCTTAACTGCACACACAGAACAAGACAATTGCACTGCACCGTGGCTCTTAATGAGAGGGCAGTTTGTTAACTCTACATGTGAGATGTGATTTCTTACTTCATTCAGTTAACAGGACCCAGATAAACTTTCATCCGAAATTCAAACCAAATAGGGATTTACTCTTTAAGTCCTTTGTTTACTCTCTGAGTATCTAAAATTCCTCAGGGATCTTTGAGTCTCAGTTCCAATTTCCCCCCCCCCCCCAACAAGTTACCAAGAGCTATTTGGGAAGAATCTAGGAGAGCTTTCTCCTCAAAAGGAGGGAAGGAAGCGAGGGCAGAGGGGAGGGCACTGCGCAGGCATTAGCAAGCACTGCAGGAGACACAGCTGCATCCCAATCTAATCTGCATAATGGATGTTTGTTTGGGGCAGAGGGCTTCCCAAAATCAAAACCCCATTCTGATGTTTGGAGAATTGAGTGTCGGAGTGAGATGGAAGCTGAGAAAGCCAAAAATCAATGCAAGTGCTCATTATTTCCAGCCTACAGAGCAAGCGAGAGCGGCTTCTGAATTCTTGAGGTACCTGTACCTGTGTTCTCTCCAGGTACTTTGACTGGAAGCTAGAGAGGCAAATGAGCAGGGAGCACCAGGAATTCATGGCAACAGAGGCAGGGTGGCAGTTCCAGCCCATACAGAAGTCAAGAAACAGCCAACTCAGGAGGAGCATCCAGTTTCAGGAGCCAGCGAAGGCAAGCTCACCTGTATCTCCCGAGGGAGAGCTGACCTGAATCTAGTCCTGCCTGATTAGCCTCCCTCGGTAACTCCCTATTTTTCTAGGCTGCTTTTTAGTTCATTTCCCAACCCCCCCCCCCCACACACACACTCCCCTTAATTTCAAGAGTACTATAGAGAGGCTGGAATGTTTAAACAAGGATTTAGAAAAGCCTCAAGGGTAGTAACAGGAAATAAACCAGAGGCAGATGCACGCAACCATGGGACCAGACCCAGCTTATTAGACACAAGGTGCCCTCAGAAACCACGGATGATGACAGACACAGGAAGTCCCTGCCTTTTAATCTTCCACCATTGCATCATCTTATTTCTGTCTTGAGCATCAGCCTCCAGTTCAAAGGAGAAGCCCCTTGCACAAAGGCACTTCTTTCCATTATAGTAGTTAAATCTTTGTGGCCACCTCTGAGTCTGTCCTTTGGACATGGAATTTTTGAGTCAAAGGTATCTACATTTAGAAAGCTTTTGATGTATATTGCTAAACCCCCCTCTATAAGAGTACCAGTTTACCAATTTACACTTCTGCTGGCAGTGCATTAAAGGGCCCTCCCTGAATCCTAGCTAACATCAGAGATTATCATTCTTTTGGGTTTTTGCCAATTTGATGGGTTTAACATGGCATGTCATTGCTGCTTTAATTTGCACTTTTAAAAAAATGAGTTGTGAAGTTCACCTTTTGTTTCATACTACTTGCCAATGTGTAGTCTTTTATAAATTGCCTGTTCAGGACTTTGCTCTGTTTTATTTTCAAGTATTCATTAGCTTATTTTTCGCTTTAAAAAAATGCCTAATTTATTTTCATTCCTACTGTTTTTGTCAGATAAACTTTATCCATTATGTTATTTATAATTAAACTTTCTTTACTTTGTATGTAGTCTAATATACTTCTGATTATGGAAACAAATAAAAATGAAATAGTCTATTCTCTTTCCCACTTTAACACGAAGAACTGAACACTTACTACTTCCTACATCCAGTGATTGGTTCAAATAATATAATCTGGGGATTTAAATCCAAATTATTGTTATTAAATTATTATTTTTACATTACATATCTTTTCCTTGAGGAATCATTTTTGACATTTGCATCCAGGTTTATACACAAATTTCTATATAAAACACTCAGCATAGTTCCTGACACAGAGTAAGCAATAAATAAATCTTGGGTCTTTTTGCTACTATCATTTCAACAAATGTTTTGAATTAATTCTGTGATTAATTGTTTTAATACTTGACACCAATTCTTTCACACAAAATTTCCCTGTTGGAGTTCTTTACTTTGTAGCACATTTCTCATGGGATGAGTTTTCAGATCATTTTTTTTTCATAACTTTACCCTGGGGGTATATTTTTTAAGTCTTTGGATATATATTGCTTTCACATATCAAAGAAAAATGGCAGAGTTTATTACTGTCTAGTCATGGTACTTTTCCCTCAAACTGTTTTCTTGAGCCTTATTTTTTGCTGTTTGGCACAACACAGGAGAAATCTGAAACACTAGAAAGGGCCAATTTTTGTTCTTGGCTATAGGTAGAGTTTGTTTATTTGTTTGTTTGTTTTTACAAGAAAACATTTGCTACAATATGTCTTGGTGTCGCAAATCTTCATATTTTTCTCCAATCTGTGATATAACCATTTGATCTGCAGAACTTTTATAGAAAAGCAAAAATAAAAAATCACTGTTTGTCTGTGTACACTTACTGTTTCTTTTGGTCTTATTTTACTCATCAGGCACATTTCATTCCTAAGCTTTGGTCTTTAGTCTCTATCCTCCATATATATTCCCCATTGTCTTCGTTATATTTATGACACATGATTCATTCTACTTTAATGATTCTTTGGCTCTTTCCATCATCCCATGTAGGTTTTAATTCTGCAAGGGAACTTTTGGTTTTCTTACGTTTTTTTTTCCTTAGCTCAACTGTGGGGGATGAGCGCTAACTTAGGTCAAATGAGGTCTATTCCAGATATGTGGATCTTCCTAGGCTCCACCGAAGTCCCATTTGCTTTTCAGGTCATTTAAGCATCCTCCGGCCCCATTCTTACCCCTAGAAGATGTTCATATGGGACCACTGTATGGGGAGCTCGTCTCTTGCCCCTGCCCCACAATGCAAACACACTGACTACCTGGTCATATGAGAACCCAAGTCCATGAACCCATGGAGTACCTGAAGAAGTGTGGTTTCCAGTACTCAGTATCAGGATAACTACTGTGTCCTGTTGCCTCCTCCCACCCGTACCATAAAAGCATAACACCTCCGAAGGTACAACATGACCTCTCCTCGCAAACTGGTTATTTAGCGTTGCTGTCTTTTTATGTATATAAAAATATGGACTGAGAAAAAGAATTGGGACTGTGCAACCTCAAAAAGCAACATACAAGGTAGAGCAAGAATCCCTCAGTGTGGAAGGAGAATAGCATTGTAGTAAAGAGCAGAGGATTTGAAGTTATTCAGACTGAGTTCAAACACTGGATAGATACTTGTTAAACGTTACCAGAGAGCTAGGTGACCTTGACAGTTACCTAACCACCCCACAGCTTAGTTTCCTCCCTGTAATAATATAACATTAGAATATTGTTGTGAAGATTAAGAAAGTCACTGCAAATAAAAGACTCAGAACAAAAAGCATGCAGTAAGCATTCAATAAATATTAGTTATTGTAAACGGACATGAAGGATCTTATTGGGGTGATGGAAATGTTCTAAAACTGGTTCATGGTGATGGCTGTACAGCAAATTCCTGAAAGGTATGCTTAAAAATGGGTGAATTTTATAAGTAATATATATCTCAATATAGTTGGTTTTTTAAACATAGATAGATAGAAAGATAGATAGACAGAATGTCATTACATATTGATACCATCAATATGTTGATTTTTGCATGAATTTTGTAAGTTTTAATATTTTCTCTGTGACTTCTGAGCCTCCTGACTATCTATTATTTATCCTATAGTAAAATGATTGCGGACCTGAAAGCAGTGTGGCAGGAAATCCTTTGTGCTCTCAAGTTATCCTGTCCCTCCCCGTGTATAGACATTTACTTTTTTTCTTGTTTTGTTTTGTTTTTATAGACATTTACTTTTATCTTAACTCGTCAAATTCTGGGAGTCTGGAGGCTTGAATTCAAGTCCTGGTTCTGATGTTAATCAGCTATGGAACTCAGGTGAGTATCTTACCCTCTGCAGCCACAGGTTCCTCATCTGCCTAAAAGAGGAAAATGTGCTAAATGATGTCTGGGTTCCATTCCCACCCTTAAAGACGTATCATTCTCCCCAAGTTCTTGGAGCTATAAGAAGCTGTATATAAATGGAATTTTATTTAGATGCTATTGTGCTAGTATTTACTTACATCTCAGTACAGCCCTATTCTCCACTCTTCTCATTCCCTGGTACTCCCCCAGGGGAGTGTATTCACAAGGGAAAATGGAAAACAAAGTAAGGAGGTCCTGCTTAGTCCAGTTTTAACTCCCAGACACAAGACAAACTCCAGTGAGCTAGGTAGGGGCATATGAAAAGTTTCCCAAGTCAACGCTATGTAGGTCAGAATAGCTGCAAATCAAAGCCCAATCTAGTTCCTCAAAATAGATGTGAGTATAGGAAATACCAGTCTGTGTATTCTGACCACTGTAGAGGAGTTTGTTGATTCTTTTGTTTAAGAAACTTTTCTTTTATGAATGTCTCCTGAGCTTGCTTTAGCTTTGACCTGGTCAAATAATATATTGCCTCCTGAGACTCCTTACGGCCCTCTGCTTACACACATTTCCCATCCTGAACTCATGCTGCTGGTTCACTATATTTGCCTTGTTAAATCCCATTTGCTAGATGTGATACATCATTCCTAATTTTTGAGGTATCTCTCAACCAGTATATTTGCAGGTTAGATTGAGGGGGCTTGGGAAAGAGTAAGCTGGAAATTAATAAGGATAAAGGAAGATTGAAATTGTCCTAACAAGAAGTATGTTAGGCCAGTGTTACTCAAAATTATATCCACAGAACAGTAACATCAGCACCCTGTGCAATCTTGTTAAAAACGTAAATTCCCTGACCCCACTCAAGACCTACTGAATCAGAAACTATGGGAAGGGAGTCCAGGAACCCTCCCAGGTGGTTCTTACACATGCTCAAATTTAAGAACTGCTCTCTTAGGGGATCTATAATCCAAACAACATGGTGTCAAAAGATTCAAAACTGTGCCACCATTTCCAGGTGGGGAGCAAGGGAAAGTTACTTAACTTCTCTCAACTTCAATTTTCGTATCTTAGAATGGATTTAATAATCCATGTCTTGCTGTGTTGATACAAAAGAAAAACAAAACAAAACCAAGCTTACCATATGAAAGCATCCAGCACATCCTAAGAACTTAATTAAGTAGATGAACCAGCGAGGCATTGACAAATAACAGAGCTGATCAGCAGAATCATGGTTTTCCCGGGGTCTCCTGTGGTAGATTTACTAGAGTTGGAGAGGGTCCTGAAATGTGAAGTCTAATTAGGCTAATTGAACAAGGACCCTTTCTCCTTTTCTCTTCTGTTTTCCTGTTGGCTCTCATAGAGACAAACGAGTTAATGAAAAACAAACATTTCCTAGTGAGCTCCCCTCAGACAGCTAGGGATTGTTGCAAGGTTGAGGGAAAAAAACAACTCCAACTGAATTCAAAAGGTCAAGAATTAGGATAACCAAAACAATCTCATGACAAGAACCAGTCTCTGGGAAGCCCTGAGTGAAGTGGCCAGAGGCTATCTAGTCAAGTGTGAAAAAGCAGAAAGAATCCTGGGAACAAAATGAAACAAATTCTCCTCAAAGTATGGGCTTCATCTCATCAGATCCTTGTCCTTAAGTGATGACTTCAAAGTAATTGATGGTCATCAGTCCACTGAAGTCAATTCTAGGTAATTTTCTTCCTAGGAACATGGCCAAAAAGTGACTCCAAGCCATGGTCAAGTTCAAGAGGATTCTGTGGTCCCTAGGACCTATCAGGTTCTAACTTCAAGATCTGGTTGGAACCTCACTGCAGACTTCCAGGGCAATGAATATCATATGAACTTTGGAGGAAGACTGGAAGGTAAGTAGAGAATTATCTCTCCACAAAATACTATGCAAATACAAAGGGGGGACATTGAATTCAAGGTAGAGACTCCTAGCAGACAACAACATGATTACTTGATCACTGTTTAGATGGGCATTATATTCTTTCTGATATCATGCCCTAAAAAGAGCACAGAAGCATTTCTGTGATATTCCTACCAAGAATGCATGAGCTGAGTCTCACTGGATGAACTCAAGTAGAGAGTCATCCTAAAGAATGAAAGCGTTGTACTGTTTAAGACAGGCAAGAGCATTGGAGATAGGGAAAGACCAAGGAACTATTCTAGATTGAAGGAGAACCAACATCTAAATGCAAGGTATGTTCCCAAAAAGAATCAGAAAGGTTATCTTAGATTTTCTGAACCAGTCATCAAAATTTGAACAGTTTGTGACTCACCTGTCAATATGATGATTGCCAAATGGTGATTTTCTATGTCCATCAGTCCTTCTACATGTATCAGATGGCATGCTATGATGAGAAAGACCTTCCCCTTCTCCTCCATTCATTTATTATTTATAACAGTATTTACTTAAGGATTTCTATTTCATTCTATGAGTTCCAATCCTATATCTTGATGCTCAAGTGGTCCCTGTTTTGGTCAGTGGGATCCATCGAGCAGGCTTCTGTGCCTTTTTTTTTTTTTTTTTTGTCATGGGCAGGCTCTGGAAATTGAACCTGGGTCTCGAGCATGGCAGGCGAGAATTCTGCCACTGAGCCACCATTGTCCACCTTATTGTGCCCTTTTGATACATACCTAAGAATCCCTAGACACTTCTTTACTTTCCAGCCCAAGAGCTTTCAGGGCTATCTTGCACTTTATTGCACCAGCCCTTGAATCAGATCATTTCTCCAAGGAGCTCTGTCTGGTTCCTTGAATGAGGAATAGTATTTACAGTCATTTGGGCACTGGATGTGTTAGCTGCTGTGGTAGTTTGCAAGTGGTCAGAATGCTATATACCAGAAGTGGAATGGCTTTTTTTTTTTTTGCAGAACAAGCAAGGCACTGGGAAATGAACCCGTGTCTGTGGCATGGCAGGCGAGAATTCTGCCTGCTGAGCCACTGTGGCCTGAACTGGAATGGCTTTTAAAAGGGGGAATTTAATTAAGTTACAAGTTTATAGTTCTAGGCCCATGAAAATGTTTAAACCAAGGTATCCAGGGAAAGATAACTTGATTCAAGGAAGGCTGATGGGTCAGAACACTTCTGTCAGCTGGGAGGTCATGTGACTGGCATCTGCTAGTCCCTTGCTCCTGGGTCTTTTGCTTTCAGCCTCTGTTCCTGTAGGCGTTCCTCACTTTTCTTCTCTGGGGCTGGCTTTCATCTCTTGGCTTCCCTTGGCTCTCCCCAGGTTCCAGTATGCTTTACATTTCATGGCAATGTTTGCTGGGCTCTAAGCATTCCAAACATCTGTGTCTCTGTTCTCCACATGTCCACATCTGTGTCCACTTTGCTCTGAGGTTCCTGTCAGCTCTGTCATTTCTGTCACTTCTGACACTCGCCAAATGTTTCCTCTTTTAAAGGGTTCCAGTAAATTAAACAAGACCTACCTGGAATGGAAGGAATCACATCTCTGTGTAATCAAAAGGTCGCACCCACAAGTGGGCATTTCACATCTCCATGGACAAAACCTAATCAGAAGTTACTGCCCTACAGTATTGAATTAGAATTGAAAGAGACAGCTGCCTCCACAAGATTGAGTCAGAATTAAAACATGGCTTTTCTGAGGAACATAATATTTTCAGACTGACACGGCTGGTCATTGGGAGAAAGTTTGTGGCTACTTCAAAGTCCCTTTCAGTAGTCAAAGTGAGGAATATACATATATACAAACATATATATGTATCAATACACTCACCTATCATAATTTATAACTATCTCTTTATCAATCACGCCTCCAAATCTTAGGTCTGTTTTAAGCTTTAGTAATTTGAAACATATAAATGCAAAAAACTTGCAAGACTACAATTGAAAGTTCTATTCCTTATGTTTCTTTTGTACTGATTAGTTTTGTGAACATTATGAATAAATATTTTATGTTAATTTTTAGTCCCTTGGATTGAAGATGGCTGACAATGAGTGATACAGAAAAACTAAAACTGAAAAATTATTTTTTAAAATTAATAAGCATACAATAATTACAAATCTTTCAACTTTCAAATGTCTTTTTGTAAGTGTGTTGCATTTATATTTCAGAATTTACTAAAGTCTAAAACTTCATTAAAACCTTAATATGTAACAAAAATCTTGGGTTCATACTGACATTTCCAATCTGAATCCCTGCAGCCATTTTTCTAAATAGATCTGCTTATTTACTCAATCTATTAATTTATTTGTGCAAGTGACCAGGCCCTAGGCATTGGCACCATCTCAGAGAACATACCTCATTCTCCAGTTCCTCCAGACATCCAGCATGTTGGTCCTGCCACCACTCATAACCTATGTTTCTAACACCCAACTGTTTTCAATAAAAACAGTTTTCCCTGGCTTTTGTATTCCACATTTGTCCCCTTAGCCTTATCAGTTGTTTAAAAATAATGATAACCACAATCCCAATGAAGATTGGTGATGGAAGCAACAGTGTTTAGTCCTCACACTTGCCCTTTACGATAAGTACTACTGCTCCCATTTTAAAGATGGAAAACTAAGGCGGGCATTTTAAGCTACTTGCAGCTAGTGGAAATTCACATTAGCATTCTCACCTTGATCTCAAGTTCTTAATGACTAAGCTAAATTGCCCCTTACTCTTATCTCTCTACCCAGATTTCAAACTCTTTGGGGATAAGGGACAATATTTTATTACTTTTCTTTTTTGCCCATTAGAGCTCATTGGACAGTCAATATTTTAACTCAGTGCACTTGAATAAAATGGAATGTTAGTGCAACAACTTTTCCACAGGCTAGAGGACAGGCACAGATTCAAGAACAGAGATAGAAATTCTTAATAGAACATTCTAGACTTAGTGTCTACCAATGTTCAAGAACCTCCCTCCTGCTTAAACATGGGGAAAGAATTCCTCAGTCCACTCCTATTTTCTTTTTGGGAGATTTTAGTGAGAATTATGCCTTTGATTAAATGGACTTAAAATCTGGAGGTGAGATTGGAGATGAGGTCTTTTCAATCCAAAGATCTGTCCGCCTATAGATACATCTTTAATACCCAGACCCAGAGAAATGAAAAATTGGCAGGTAAAGAAACATATTGAATCATATAAAGATGATTTCCTTTTGCTTTATGATATAGCCAGGGGTATGTGCTCACCCATGACCAGATTAACAACTATGAATTAATTATCAATCATCTCTATATCTCTGTCCAATATGTGGCAAAGCAATGGAAAACACACACACACACACACACACACAAGCATTTGCTCTGTATGTCATGTAAATGAACTATATTAATGGGACTTAAGTTTTTCAACATGTTGTTTGCATATCAGGAAGACATACTCTTATGCAAACAAGCACAAAGGATTTGAGGCAGTAGCTATATTCTCTTTCTGCTCCATGTTGACCCCCTACTATTTTGGGAGTTTGCTGGTGAATTAGAAGGAAAAACGTCTCATGTTCTATAGGTGCGTTTTCCAATCAAACAAATTGCAGCCTAACAAGACAAATTTTGGATATACCATATCCTATTTACCCCATACCTGGACTCTTCTTTCTTCTCCTCGTTCCAGGCATCCATGATAGGAAATGTAATTAATTTCTCCATCCAAAGTGTAGTTTAGATCAAGAAGACTACTATAGATAGATCATCTATAAGGAGAATAACTCAGTTGTAGAAGTGCTGGGGCAATAGTTCCCAAAGTGTGTACCACCCGTCAGTTCCATGACAGCAGGGACTACAGAGTAATAACAAAGAAAACAGCTAATTATTGCATTATTCTTGCAAAACATATCATCCCTATATTCCCGATAAGGAACTGAAGCTTTGTGAGGTTATATCATGCAACCATCAGTAAGAAATAAGGCTGGGATGTGAACCGTCAAGTGTTCCCACTTGGAAGCCTGTGTTTTTTTCACCAGGCCAAAACCCTTCCACCGCAGCACCTGGGAGACCACCTGCCCATAACAAAATTCGATTTGTTATTGATGGATAGCATTGAACTAGACTGAGCTGTGAGCTGCAGGATGGTGCAACAGCCTCCAATATCCAACTGGGTTGGGGTGGAGGTGGGGAGTATAGTATTGAAATGTTGGAAGGAGCCCCAGACTGGACTGTCATTTATCATGGCAGACCTTGAGCAAGTGACTCCTTTGCCCCTTAGTTTCTAACATGCTAAAATGCGGTAGCTGTGCTTGGCCACCAACATTCCTTCTAACTTTCCTATTCTATATTTTCACTTGTCAAAAATTCCTTCTTCCGCATTCTTAGGGTAGAAGTTCTGAAATCCCCAGTCCCGTGAGCCCCCCACCCACTTACTCACCACAAACCACTAATTCTTGGCACACATCCTCCCACTTATTTTAGAAACAGTTTTTGTAAGAAGAACTTTGAGCGATTGGCTGCATTTGAAAAAGTAAATGCTGAGCAAACAGAGGTGTGATAAGAGCAACTACCACTGAGAAAATATAACATCTACACGGTGTCCAAAAGAGATCTATTATTTACATATCTTCTTTGTTGCTTCTGTGTTGAAACAGATAGAGAATGAAAGATGGCAATCTTTTTTTTAAAGGGGAAGTATAAGCAATAGAGATCAGCACACAGTGTAAATAAAAGTCAAATCTCTCCTAAAGTGAAAAGGCATTTAGACATGTGATAAAAGCTACTCCTTCCATTGCCATTTTCAGATGAAAGGGAGGGATGTTATTTGGAAGAGCAAATATCCTATTTTATGCAGATGTATTTGGTAAAGAGTGTCAGGGGAAATGTTGAACATGTATTTATTTTTTAATGTAAATATCTTTAATTTATTTATTTAGGCCAAAAAATGTGAACGAATATCAGGATTAGCTAAACAAAGAAAAAGGAAAGAGAAAGGTTAATGCTGAACCTCTGGGGGAATAAACAGATTTTCCACACTGGAGTTTGGAAATTAACACCTTCTAGAACTAGCAATCATTAGCACTTCAAGAATGAGGGTGATACCTCTTTCAGTGCACTTAATGAAACAGTTCATTTTATTTGTTTTTTTGCAGAATGTGGCATTAGCCTGGCTTAGAAAGGCAGAATTCTCTGGAGGTCAATGAAAGTTCACCTGTCAAAAATAGAAGGACTGACCTATAAAGAATTTTTCCAATGTAATCTTTTCAGGGTCTGGGACTATTCCAGAGAAATATAGCCAGGCACAGACCCTCAAGGCTGGGGGTTGCTATCAAATGTCGGTTCTCCTACCCAGTGAGGTTTCAGCTCATACGGAAGTCGCAAGATCCACCACAGAAACCAGCAAGCCCAGTCCACAAACGGTGTGATGCCCACTCCCTGGACACAACCAAAAGGAAGCTTAGAGTCCTCAAAATAAAATAGAAAAAACCCAAAGCTATAACCCCATTAACTGAATCACTGGGAGGAAGCCAAATGATTTTGGGAAGACTTTACATTCAGAAACACAAATTCTGCGTGGGGAAAGTTTAACTCTCCTTGGAAAAGAGATTGGTTGAAAACCTCTACTGGAAGCAGCAGAAATGACAAATTCTCCATCCGCCAGCACTCTATCAAGAGCAGGTATGTCCCATATTAAGAAAGTGAGGTTGTAATTACTTGTATTACAAAAGAATTTTTCCACTTGTAAGAAGTTCCACTGCATTATTCTTTTAGTTAAGTTTTTAAAACAGTTTTACATGTTCATTGTAAGGAAAAAGTAAAAGGTACAAATTCTTGAAAGGTAGAATAAATTACCTATATCCCAGCACCGAGAGATAAACACTAGAAATATAATCTCCTTCCAGGCATTTTTCTTTCTGCATATATCCTTGTACATATATTTTTGGATGAGAATGTGATTACATGACACACATGATTTTATCACCTATTTTTTCACTTATAATAATACATCATAAACATCTTTTCAGTTGAAAACAAATTCTTCATCGTTTCTAATGGCTTTATGAGATTCCACTAAATGGGTTTATTGAATTCTCTGTGCCTAAGGACATTTTGATTGCCTTCAATTTTTTACTCTTATAAATTTTGTGTTGTATAAATTCTTTCAGCTAAATATTATACTTGTTTCTCCGTTTGTTTCTTCAGAATAAATTTCTGAATCTGGAATGCTATCAAAGGGTGTTTACATTTAAAGTTTTTGTTATGTATTGCAAAACTGTCATCCAGAAATCTGCCATTTAAATTTGCAGATTTTAATTATCATGTGAATGGAACACAATTGTGTAAGCTTGTTGGTTACTCTTACTTAACTTTCTTCTTTTTTCCAGCATGCCTTTGTCGCGTTGTAGGCAGCCTGCCAGGTGATCCATGTATGGGGATAGGTATAGAATTACAATGTTGTGATATCTAATACAAAAATCTTTTAGGAGCAATTTCCTATTGATTCAGCAGATTTTCTTGATCCTGTTGCCACTTGTCCTTTTTTTTTCTTTAATTTGTTATTACCTTGAAGGTGTGTTCATTCTTGAGTGCTTAAAATGACAAGTTAGCTTATTCAGTTCCTAAATCAAACCAGGGAGGTTGTCACCATTTTCTGTGGTCATGGAATTCACTGCAACCACACCCATGAATTATTTTTGAGTAATTATTTTTTTAAACTTTTTATTATAGTAGCATATATACAATTCAAAGTTTCCCATTTTAACCACTTTCAAGTGTACAATTTGTTGGTATCGGTTACATTCGCAATATTATGGGGCCATCACCTAATCCATTACCGAAACGTACTCATTACATCCAACAGAGATTTGTATCCAATAAGCAATAACTCCCCATCCTCCTCACCCCATCACCGCACCTTGGCCCCTGGTAACCTATAATCTATTATCTTTCTCTATGAATTTGCTTATTCTAGGCATTTCTTATCAGCGAGATCATACAATGCTTGTCTTCTTGTGTTGAGTAATTGCTTTTAAGTTCTCCAAGATGAGCCTATGATAACAGAGCACCCTCTTTGTGTGTGCCCAAGTGGTGGTGGTGGTGGGTGGCAGGTGGCAGTGGAAGGAGGGGATGTCTTTCTGGTTAGTTCCCAGACCCGTGAGGTTGGGTTAGAATTTCCAACTCTGGAGAGTAGTAAAACTCCCATTTCCTTGTAAAAGACCAACCCTCTTGTTGGGTACATCTAATGCTCAAAACCAAAGGCGCTTGGATGGATTTCATCTTTGAAAGAGTCCCTTAAAGGATAAGATGTGACCCGGTTCAAAGTAAGGAAGCAAAGGACTGACTTCTTTAAAAACTGAAGTGCAAAGAAGGCCCTCAAAAGCCTGTACTCCAAAATGTCAGTAAGAATTAAAAGAAATGTCAGGGAATAGTAACATAAAACTCATTCCTGTGGTAGTTGTTGTTTTCTTTTAATCCAAAAGATTGAATCATTTAAGAATCATTTGTTCTCTCTCCACTTGTCAAAAATTTGTCAATCCAACAACATCAACAAAAGTAAAAACAAAACAAAACAGGTTTTTTTGGTTTTTTTTTTACAAAGTATGAGAACATCTTGTCTTTTGTTCAATTAAGGTACCAAGACTCATCTTGATGCATTTCTTGGGCTTTCCTGGATGCCCTTGGCACTGTGACCTGGGATAGAAGACAGAATCATTTTCTCACCTTTCCTCAACTGGTTTCAGACATTTCTTTTTCTAGAAAAAAAGGTGTTTTTTGTCACCTCAATGCTAATTTAAATAGGTACAAATTTCAGGCTCATAATTATGCATTGCTTTTGTTAGCCTTTCACAGGATATCAAGAGCAAGGTGGGTAATAGGATACTGTTGTTTTGCTTGGATGTTTCTTGGGGGAGAATGGGACTTTACTTTTCGGAGGTAGAGAAGCAACTTCTTGGTGATAACTGATAATAGGTGTTGTCAGTTTAATCCTAATCCTCATGCTAGCATGAGGTGGCTTCAATATTTCTGTGCTTCAGAGTTTTGGGAATTATAGATTTAAAAAAAATTGGGATAATTTTTTCAAAACCTTTGCTATTTTTTTTCGGAGGGGGCAGTGTATGGTCTAGGGCTCGAACCTGGGTCTCCCGCATGAAAGGTGAGTCTTCTACCACTGAACCACCCGTGCACTCTCTTTGTTATTATTTTTTGATGTTAGAGATTTGGTTTCAGAGAAGGCAAAGACACTTAGAGCAAAATATCCTCAGCTTTTGTTAACTCTTAAACCTTTAAATGTACAAAATATGTCCTGAATCTTCGTTCGTATATTAGTTAAAGGAAACTTCTCATATATATCTTTCTGTAAAGCACAGAGATTGAAAACTTCTCCAACTTTCTCATGATAAGGCAGTCTAAGACTCTGTCACTGGTCTCATCTCCATTTGGGTTATACAAACTTTGTGATGGCCCCAGGACTTCAACCACCACACAAGTCATTGAGGAGTGACCCCATCACCACAAGAGCCAGTTCTGAAAACATACAGTTGTTTAAGCTTCCTGATTGTTTTTATTTTTAGAAATTACAAGTATATATTTAAAAAAATACAGAACATGCAATGATATTTCTGGATTATTTAATTATTTCTCGATGATGGATGGATTTCATTTTAGGGGAAATTTTCTGAAAAAGTACAATTAGCAAGAATAGTGCAGTGTGCAGTTGTAAGGTTGTCTCTGAAAAAAAGTTCACATGAGAAAAAAGCCAAGTAACGTGATGGTAGGGATGGTTTTGAAAGAATTGGGGTTGAGCTACACAGACAGGGACTATAAAAGGCAAGTACATTAAGATGTTTACAAGAAGATCTAGAAGATGGGGAAGATGCATGACATGTTGTGCCATCATGGCAGACTTTCCTTTTCCCTTCTTAGTTATGTTATCCAGTCATGATTCAGCCACACCTAACCTTGACCTCTTGGCTTCATACCTGTTGCAACTGAATCATGGCTGGCTGGAGGTGCACTACCATCCTCCCAGTACCGAACCAGCATCTCTAGGACCCTTTCCTCTCTGTGAGAGTCAATCACTCTCAAGATCATACTTCTTTCTGATGCTACTGCTCCTTGGTTCAAGTACTTATCATGCCTTACCCAAGCAATTTCATCAGCCTCCTACTTGAGTTCTCCATCATTGGTCCCTCTTCTCTCCAGTGTATTCTTGTTTTATGACACAGTGTCTATGTATGTACCATGAGGGATGGGAGACATATGGAGGAAAAGAAAGCAATCTTCTCTGAGTCATTATCTGATTCATAAAACCATTCTCCAAGCTTTCCAACTTGTTAGAGTTGGAATTCCAGAGAATTCATAGAGAAAGATAATAGATTATAGGTTACCAGGGGCTTGAGGGAAGGTTTTTGCTTTGTTCTTGTTGTCTGTTTTAGGTTTGCTTGTTTGTTTGGGGGTCTGGCATGCAACGTGCATTTAGACATAGAAAGCAATAAAGGGAAGTCTCAGTTTTCTTCTGCAGAGTTTCCATGCCTGCTTCTCTCTTCTTCCAACCCCCTGATGCCTTCCATGTTTCTTGAATAGCTTAATCAAGGTAAAGCATAGATATGATAAACCACAACAAAAAAAATCACCAATGGAAAAATGACCATCCCCTGTCCATCCTAACCTTTTCCTGCCTCATAATCTTCTTCCCCAGAATCAATCACTTTTAATATTTTTATTTGACCCTGTATATAATTCAACATTTCTAAATAATTTGTTCATATTCCTCTTTCTTGATTTGTCAAGTTTAGACATCACTCTCTGCCATGATAGATGAGAATTTCATTCTTCTTCATTTTTTTTTACCTCTCCTCTGACCTTCCTAGCACATTTATTTCTAGTTAAATCTATGACTATTTGGTTGACTATTGTTTTAGTTTGCTAATGCTACCAAAATGCAATACACTGGAAATGGACTGACTTTTTTTTTTTTGTATGCTGCATGGTGGGGGTCACATTTCACTTTTTCCATGTGAGTATCCATTATTGCAGCACCATTTGTTAAATTTTGTTTGCTTGTTTTTTCTTTCTTTTGTTTGCTTGCTTGTTTTTTCTGGGGGATGTGTGTGGGCCAGAAATCGAAGCCAGGTCTCCCACATAGCAGGCAAGAATTCTACCACTGAACTACCATTGCATCCCCATGACTGGCTTTCTTTAAAGGGGATTTATTTAGTTAAAAAACCACAGTTCTTCAGAGGAAAGGCAGCTGGCTTTCCTCTGGCTCTCGTCATGAGGAAAGGCCAGCAGACATCGCTATGTGCCTTCCCATGTCTGGGCACACAGCGAGGTCTGCTTGCCTTTCCTCCTGGTTTCTGAGTTCGAACAGCTTTTAGGGTAATTATTTCTGCATCGCCAAACATCTGGGTCTGAGCTCCGAGCTGAGGTGTACTAGGCTGCTGAGCTCTGCTGAGCTCTCTTCTGACCTATTTCTTTTAAGCCTCCAGCTATCACCATTCTGTAAGACACACCCCTAAACCGACTGCCGTATGTAATCAGCCATAATGAATTTCACATGTTGATAATTTAAGTCTATTGGGCACCATAATCTGACCAAGTTGACACCTGAACCTATTTACTACAACTATTTAATTTTTTAAAAAATTTTATCAATGTACCATACTACAATTACATAATATTATGTATAGTGAATAAAAGCCCATCCCTCCCAGCCCAATAGCTAGGACACCATGAGAAGAGAAATGGTGGGATATGTGCAGAGCTTCTTCCTCCTGAGCAAAATCCTAGGGGAGAGAAAGATATGAAGGATGAGGAGAAAAATAAAGCAGAAGAAAGGTTACCCAATTTTTCATTGGGTCTCTAGGAAGAGACCACATTTATTAGTTAAGATTCCATCAAAAAAAAACAGAAGTGACTATATATTTCAGGTATTAGGGTATTTTATATAGGAACTTGCACAGCCATTGGAAGAGCTGGGAGAACAAAGGAACAGGAAAATATCTCCAGTGATTTTAGTCCAGAGCATCAACATAGGAGTTTTCAAGAGGGTTCTGGGGAGCCACTATGTGTGTCACAACTGCTTACATATATGGCTCAATTGCTTCTGCAATACTTCTCCTTCTCTCCCACCATCCCAAGCTCCTGCAAATGTCTCTCAATAGCAGACTTTACCCTGGACAATTATGAGCAAGGTGATTTTAGAAAATGTGATTCCTAGCTTCTCCATCTATAGGATGACCCTTAGAAGGGGGCAGCAGTTATTTTAAATTGACAACAGATAATCTGGCATATTATGGACTTTCTTAGCTCTTGTATGGTATGGAGGCTAGACAAAGGTTCTCTCTACTGCATGGAGAGATAAAGGATGTAATTGAAGCTATGGTGAAGATGAGGTGATCCTGTAGCTGTGGGATGTGGGGCAGCCCATCTGGGAGGGATGTAGCTTTGACCAAGCTAAGAGAGAAGAGATATGACAGTTTTATCCACTGCAGACTTTAGAAGCCACAAGAAGACAATGGACCTTGCCACAGAGGACACAAGGACCAGACAGTGCCAGAGTTGATAAGGCAGATCTGAAATCCATCTCCTGTATAGTCAAGGCCACCATCTTCCACACAACAGATGCCACAAGGACCCAGCAATTATCTCCATGTACTCAGACAGCATCTTGGGAGGGAAATGTGGGAAGGGCCTTGGGGCCTTGAAAGGCTGAGCAGTAACCTTAAGAACTAAAGAAACAAAATGAGACAAAATTCTGTTCAAGAAGATACCAAACATTGATGAGACACACAGTGAGGTACATAGATAGAAACACTTTAAAATAAGGAATCGGGAAAATCTCATAGCATCTAACCTCAGAAAATACAGAACAGGTGTCCTAGAAAAGGCACATTCTCAGACCACTACTCTTTATTTCACATACATCGTGTTTACTCATTCTTCTCTCCTGCAAGTTCAATTCACTGCCCACTCATTTACTTGTATGGAGTCATGAAGGCAGCACCATATCCAGCAACCTCAGCCTCAAGTCTATGTAACCTTCCAGCTCCAGAGCCCAATAATGATCACCTCAATCTCTGACTCTACTAGGAGGGCATACTTGATTAGTCTATTTAGTTGTGGCTGGAAGACACGATCATGGAATTATTACAGATTACAGTGATGGGAGTGGGGGTGGTTATGCCCCAAAGAGGTTAAAGGCAAGAAAGAAACTATTGTCACAGAAATTCTCAGCATCTCTACAGTATTCTCTTTCTCTGAAAACTAGGAGACCGTAGCTTCTGAGCTAGTAATTTCTCTTTCTGTAGGTCAATAAAGCACTCCTCCAGTCAACACAAGAATTCTAAACAAGTATATTTATCAGAGCACAGTCACCAAAAAATAAAATACAGAGAACATTCAGATTAGAGAGAGTTGAAGAACAATAGCCAACATTTGCTTATTTAAAGAAAATAAAGACATTGAAGAAAATTAATTGATACAGATCCAAGATTTTGAGTAAGTCCATAAGAAAAAAAATAAGGCTTTTCAATAAGGCCATTCCAGCACAACTCAGACAGCAAAGGAAAAGAACAAGAGGACAAGACAAAACCCATTGGCACAAGCCATTTGCTTAACTCCACTGATTTCTTTGTGAGAAGGAACAGAACTTGATTTTGCAATTCTGAATTAATATATCATTCAGAGTTCATTGTATATAAGTATTTAGTAGAACAATATTCAACTATTTCCACTAGTCATTACCATCAAATCCTTTCATTTTCTTATAAAGTCTTATAAAGTGTAAATTTCTTACACACTGAAATACATATTATTTTATTATGCATCACTTTGATTTCTCATTTATATGACAAAAAGATATTTTGTGACTTTTGATATGTGAACATATCCATTATATTATCTATATAAAATAAAATAAAGTTCATGCTATTAATAGGGATGAATACAAAATGCTTGTTTTAAAAGGGAGTATTGGGTCCAATAGGGTTGAGAAGTGCTATACCAGACCATAACTTCCTTTAAGACCTTATGTATCCTTCAAACATAGTAGTCTTATTTATACCTCTATTCCTAGTTCATTATAAAATGCCTACCATATGAAGACACTCAAAACATTTTAATTTTTATTTGATGCATTTCCTGTCTCTTGCTAATTTAAAATGCTCCAATATTATACATGGTTATAGTTCTCTGCAAAATCATGTTCTCTAAACTATTTCCAAGAGTTACAAGGGAGTGCTTAACAACAAACATGATCAGTTTTGCAAGGCATTGGTCTTTTTAATAATGAAAGCAGAGATACATATATCTAGTGATTTGGTATACAAGAAAAGTCACTCTACAATTGATTGTGTCAAGAATAGATTATTCAGTGTTGATGCTTAGAATGATGTTGAGAAAATTGTCTATCCAAGATACAAAAAGTCAATCTGTACCTCAGACAATGCACAAAACCACACCAGGTAGATTGAAGATAGAAATATATAAAACACAACTTGGGGGAGACATATGTGTCATGGTAAGCTCCATGTAAAGCCTACGTATCTTTCGAGAGGACTTGAGTCTAAGTACGGAAAGTCAAGAGAAGAAATCTTCTTCATCCTGTGATACATACTGGATGATATAAAAGATACTGTGTCATAGGAAGATTCAAAGCCATAAGATAAGCATTTTGCAAGAAAGTGTGCTGTTGCAAAAGTGCGAAGATGAAATACCCAAAAATATTTGTAAGAGGAAGGCACGCCACCAAGGTATTGTACTATTCCAGGAATAAAGAAAATTTGGATATGAACATGAGGTTGTTCTCATAATAATTCAGATGGAGAATATATGGCTAGACAGCTAGCTGCTCATGGACATAAAATCATAGACAATGCATCAGATACAGATTTATGGCTCCTGAAGAGTTGTACTATAAAAAACCAAGCTGAAGACCACTTTAGAAGCTCAATTTAAAAAGTCCAAGAGTAGAAAAAGAAAGTAATGCTAGCGAGTTGTGTTCCTCAAGCTCAGCCTCGTCAAGACTACCTTAAAGGATTGAGTATCATAGGAGTTCAACAGGTAGATTGTGTGGGAGAATTTATGGAGGAAACAAATGTCACTCTGTGAGATTGCTGGGGCAGAAAAAGGATAATGGAAAATGGTTGGGGGAAGTGCAACTGGATTGGCCAAAAATTAAGAAGAATCCACTGATAGAAATCATTTCCATCAATATTAGGTGTCTCGATGTCTTGCATACTGCAAAACTAAACACAACAGCGTGGGTAATGGGGGCTCAGTGGCAGGGTTCTTGCTTGCCATGCCGGGGACCCAAGTTCAATTCCTGGTGCCTGCCCATGTAAAAAAAAAAACTAAACATACCAGAGGAAATCTGGCCAGTTATCCAATTAATGAGCTATCAGCGAGAGCCAAACAGTCTTTTCAAAAGGGTGTTGGTGCGATATGGTTGACCAGTGACGACAGAGGGGCTTATGGCAGAGATATTGGCACCAATCTCCCCACACTACTGTGGAAACTGGTCCAAGTGATTCCTGAAGTAGCAATGCTGAGGCTTGGCATGACAAATCTGCCCTATATTTTAGAGCATCTGGAGGAAATGGGAAAAATCTTTAATCATCCCAGAGTCTTGCTTTTCTTCACATATTGGTCAAGGCTGCCTCTAACAGTGTACTCTTGGAAATGAAAACAGAATACTGTGTGGCCAACTTCAAAAGAGGAGTGAATTTTCCGAAAGTGAAAGTTCCTGGAATAACTATTGCTACAGATATTAGCTGTGGTTTTCCTGGAGAAACAGGTCAAGATTTTCAAGAAACAGTGAAGCCTGGTGAAGAGTACAAATTTCCAAGCCTCTTTATTAATCAGTTTTACCCAAGACTAGGAACTCCTGCTGCCAAAAATGTAACAAGTTCCAGCACAAGTAAAAAGAGAAAGACCAAAAGATCTTTCTCAGGACTTTCATTGTTATAATCCATATGATCACAAGATGGGTGAAAGACAAATGTTAGTAACAGGAGAATTTTTTGATTCCAAGTTCTGTTGCCTATAATCGATTCTATGAGCAGGTTTTAGTGCCAGAGAACCCCTTGTCCATGGGAAAAACAGTCGAAGTGGACATTTATGAATCAGGAAAACATTGTATGAAAGGGCAGCGGGATCAGATGCCACAGTATACACACCACCCGTCAACAAACCGTTAGCAAAGGGAGAAGTCTCAGGTTGAACAGAGGAATTCAGAAACAGGCTTGGGGATGACTTGAGTCATCATCACACTTCTGTTGCACATCCATGAGACCCCTGAGTTCCAGAATGGTGCTGCAGGTGCAGAGTCTCCATCAGGACTGTACACTGAGTCTGTCTGTGGGCTTGGTCCTGTTTGCTTTTCTTTTCACTTTTTTGGTGAAGGCCTATAATGAAAGCACAACTGAATGAAGCATCTGTGAAAAAGAATGAATTTCTAATTAAAATTTTCAGTGAGCCAGGAAGGAAGGCGACCACATCAGTTCTCTTTGAGAAGTAATTTGTACTGGTCCTTCCACCTCTTCTCGAGCCACACTTTTTAATGAGGTTCATCCCATCTCACTTTGAATTGGGCCCTTCAGTTATTTGACCTAAAACCTAATAGGAGCTGCCATGGGATATCTTTTAAATCAAACTCAGTTTGGTTTAGTTTTAGCAAGAAGTGCAAGCGGTTTGCATTTTTAAAAAATCTCAGGTCTACAAGTCAGAACTTAATTGTATAGTGGCCCAGGTTGTCTTTTCCTTGTGTGGGAAAAATTTTGAATCTTTAATAAACATTTTTAAATAAAAAAAAAGTTTAAACATTTTAGAAGATTTGGAAGTATATTTTATGAACACAGAATAGGAAAGAATTTTCTAAACAAGAGTAAAAATCACAAATCATAAATTAAAAATTGATACATTTTTCTGAGTCCCAGAAGACACCATTAACTGCTTTTCTTTTTATTTTTTAATCCAACAGACTTGAAGAATATATTAGCAGTGCATTTACTCATGAAGTATCCAAGATATATTTTCTAAACTTCTATAAGTCACTAAGAAAATGACAAAAAAATTGCAAAATTGGGCAAAGGATAGGAGCAAATAAATCAATGAATTAGAAGCTGAATGGTCAGTTGACCTACGAGATGTTGGCTCAACCTCAGTAGCAATCAGGAACATGGAAATGGAAATAACATGCTATTTTATGCTCTTTAACTTGGAAAAAATGAGTATGTCTGAAAAAGACAGGTATCAGTAAAGATTCAGGGAATTGATGACTCTTAAATGTAACTGACAAGAGTGAAATTGATACAACTACTGCAGAGAAACACTTCCCAGACATAATGAAGTATAATATGAACATAGCATATGACTCACCAAATCCATCTCTAGGAAATTGTTGCCCCAGTTCAAGTTGTCTTTTACAAGACAACCCAGTATCTGTTCACAAGACATTTATAAGAAAAATAAAGCAAAACTTCATGAAACATTCATTATCTTAATTACATGTGATACACTCATATTTTTACATTACTCTATAACCTTTCTTAAGAAATTTTGGTAGCAACTAATTATATTTATTTTATAGCACTCTAATAGGTTGCAACCAAGGCATACACATACACACATATATATTCATATATACATACACACCTACACAAACACAGAACCAGAGTGAAGGTCACAGAGAGAGATAAAAGGCAGAGCGAGAGGGAGGGAATAAGAGGAAAAAAGTAAAACTTAGGTAGACAAAACTAATATCAAGAACAATAGAATTTATGGCAAAACATAATTAAAATATTGTGAAGAAAGAAATAATCCACAATAAATCTGTCATGGTCATAAGCCTTCATAATCCATATGACCTGGAAGTGAAATAAATAAATAAAAATTATTGTTAGATATACAGAGATATATTGGCAAAAACACAGCTATGATGAAAAGAGTTAGCATAGCTTTAGATCAATAAACTAAAAAAATGTATAATGACCAAGATGATTTGAGCAATACAATCAATAAGACAATTTTACCAAATGTTCACACATCAAATTTGTGCCCAAAAGGATACGATTCTTTCAAAAGTTCATCTGATGCTTACAAAAATAATTAATATACTAGGCCACAAAGCAAACCTCAATAAATCTAAAATGTAGAAATTACACAAGCAAAATTCTATATATATAGCCTAGTATCAAGCAGTAGAAAGAATAAATATGAAAAGTATAAATAATAGAAATGGATTTTAAAAAAAAAAAAAGATGTACTCTGCAGGTGAATTCACTGCCCTCCCCTCCCAGGGGTGTAAATCTCGCTGGCAATGTGGGACAGAAATCTCGGGATTCGCTGGGACCCAGTATCATAGGATTGAGAAAGCCTTCTTGATCAAAAGGGAGAAGAGAGAAATGAGACGAAATAAAGTTTCAGTGGCTGAGAGATTTTAAACAGAGTTGAGAAGTTATCCTGGAGATTATTATGCATTATGTAGATATCCCTTTTTAGTTTATGGTATATTGGAGAGGCTGTAGGGAAGTACCTGAAGCAATTGAGTTGTGTTCTGGTAGCTTAGATTCTTGAGAAGGAATGTATAATAGTATGGCTTACACAATGTGACCTTGTGATTGTGACAACCTTGTGTCTGATGCTCCTTTTTTCCAGGGTATGGACAGATGAGTAAAAAATATGGATAAAGAATAAATAAATAATAGAGGGGATAAGGGGTAAAATTTATCAAGCAGATGGAAATACTAGTAGTCAATGAGAGGGGGGTAAGGGATATGGAATGTATGAGTTTTTTCTTTTTTCTTCTTATTTCTTTTTCTGGAGTGATACAAATGTTCTAAAAATGATCATGGTGATGAATACACAACTATATGATGATATTGTGAGCCATTGATTGTACACCAGGTGAAGATTTGTCAATAAAAATATTAAAAAAAAAACAAAAAATGTTGGAAACTGAAGTCAATCACTAATAGTGAAAGAATGTAGAAAAGTTTTCAGCCCATCAGCAACTAAAGGATCATCAGGCCAAAATGTTTTTTTTGTGTGTGTATGAATTTTTTTGAACTTTCAAAAAGAGATAATTCTCAGGCCATATGAACTATCTTGCTATATTGGGGAAAAAAAATAGAAAGTTTTCCAATTAATTCATGAGGCTAGCCTTTCCTTGGCACACAGTTTGACAAAGACAGAACATAAAAGAAAAACAATAGAGCATTTAAGAATATATATATCATTAAAAAAATCCAAAAAATATATTAGAAAAAAACTAGTACTGTTTAAAAGAAAAGAAAGTAATGAAATTAATTGGTGATCATCAGTGTTGATAATTTCCCCCAAAAATACTTATGAACTATTCTTACAGTATAAAACAAAAACAGAAAGGCTGATATGAATTTGATGACCCCTTTGGATCTAACTGCCAATTTACAAAAAATATAAGACTCATGTTAAATGACACTATGAGAAATTCCATGGTGCCTGAATCATAAAAACTAGGCTATAGAAATTTTAAGGACAAATAAGTTGGTCCCATCAATGAGAATTTACAGGATAAAGAAAGATATTGAAAGAGAATTTTTAAATCTTAAGAGATTTATCAACCTATATGAAATGTTTGGACATTATTTGGACCTAAAGTCCAGTAAACAACTTTTAAACAATGATATAAGACAATTGGAAAAATACAAACACTCTAAGGAATTTTAGATATCAAGGAACTATTGTGCATTTTTAGGGTGATAGTGGTATTATAGTTATGTTTTAAAAGATGTTACCTTTTACAGATAAATATTGAAATGTTGATAAGTGAAATAATGAACAATGTCTGAGAGGTTCTTCAAATTATCCAGGGGCAGGGGAGAATTTGTGGGGGTATAGATGAAAGAAGACTGACTGTACATTGACAATTATTGATACATCAAGTTCACTAAACTCGTCTTCTTTTCTATTTGTTTCAAAATTTTCCATAATAAAAGATGAAAAATTAAGGATGATCCCATATCTCAAGTCCCCTTCCCTGGAGGTGTCATGTCATACTGCAATTTTATCAATTCACTCTTTGCCCATACACTGTGATTTTGTTGAAGTGTGTTTATTTACTTTTGTGGGGAAATGTATATTTAACGATTTTGAATATATAAGTTTTCATAGCACGAAGACGAAAGAACAAACTCTTGCCCACTCTGCCTACTGCTTCACAGAGAGTGTTTACATTTATAATTATACCCTGGAGTTCCAAGCAATGAGCTGAAGAATAATCTTTGGGAACCTATCTTTTTCATAAGTAAATACTCTTCTGTATTCCTAGCACCTAGCACTTTGTCTATGCATGTTGGAGAACATAAAAGAATAAATAATTATAGCTAAAAATGATATTGTAGTGGTCAATGAATCAATGAAATTTGGTGAATCATAAAGAGACTCAAAAAGCAGGGACACAGAAAAACTCATTGCTTAACTATATGAGAAAGCTCACAGAAAAACTCTTTGGTTAGCTATATGAGAAAGCTATAATACCGATTCCTCACTTTGAACATTTGCAAGTAATGGGAAGGGAGGGAGCATTTGTCCTGTTGTGACAATAGAAATACATTTCAGGATAACCAAAGAACCCTGAATAATGAGTGAAAATTCTATAGAAGAATCTCTTCTAATAAATACAAGAGAAATGAGAGCATTAAAAAATTCAATTTTGTAAACCCAAATGAAATTATTGATTCAGGTAAAGATTAGGAATTGGTTTGAAAATAATTAGGTGAATTGTTGATAGATGATTGGATTTTTGGATAGTATCAAATAACATAACACAACATAACTATTAAGGTGGGAAATGTAGTAGTACAATGAATGGATCGGACTTTTATCACTCTAATCCAGCTTTATTAGTGGTGGATCAACCAGATATAATGTGTCTTCTGCTGTGATACAACATGAGGCACATATCACCTAGTGAATTATCACATTCTATGTCATAATAATCTAACTCCAGTTTACCAGATAAACCTCAGAGAGTGGAACAAGCCAAATAATATAATGACAGAACCAATTGCAGAAGGAACGTTCTGGAGGATAATCAGCCAGATCTCTTAAACCCAGCAGTGCAATTTATAAGAGATTTAAGGACGTAACAAGCAGATGCAATATGTAGTCCTGGATAGTATACAATCAGGGAAAAAACAGCTAAAAAGACTTCTGAGGACAATTAGGGGAATTTGAATATGGCTTAACCATTAGGTGAGATGAAAAAAATCGTTGAAATGGAAAGATGAAAAGTATTAGCAAGAAATAGTTACCAAAAAAGTTACAAAACAGTATGTACACTATAAACTCATGTTGATATAGAAAGTATCTTGATATTTGCTACAATGTAAAAGAAGTATTCTGTGGGTGGTGGGATATAATAATAGACTTGTACTTCTTTTTCTGTATTTCATAATTTTCTACAATGGGCCTATCCACTTTTATAGTAATGAAAGATGATAAAAAATTATGATATGTGTAAACTATCCTATTTACAAAAGAATAGAAAATATATAAACAAATTGGAATATATTGAGTTCTTGTATATAAACAAATTGGAATATATTGAGTTCTTGTAATTTTCTTAATCTTAATCTATGAATATAATGCATTTTCAGTCCCAATTTCAGTTAGACTATTTTTAATCTTTGTTTACATGGTATCAAAAGCAACAGCCATAAAATAAAATTGAATACATTTTAAATAAAAATAATTTAAATTAAAAAAATTAAATGGAACCACAAAAAATGTAAAACTATGGCAGTTTAAACTCATCAAATGGCAAATGATAAAAAGGAACAATGTTTTACCATGCAAACAACTTAATAGCCTTCATATATAAAAAGAACTCTTACACATAAATAACAAAAAATAATTACCACCCTTTCTCTAAATGGCAAACAGTGTTTAACAGACATTAGGAACTTAGAAATCACAGGCAAGGAAATACTGGGCTCCAGGTACAACAAGAAAAGTTTCCTGACATATCTAGACAAATCTGGGCATAATGTATGTATAGCCCACACCTCTAAAATGGGGTTACAAACTCGAATGCTTCTACAAGCGGGCATCCACAGGCATGACACAGACTATACAGTGGGTACAATGAGATGGGAAGTAGTGAGGGCTGGGTAAACTGGAGTACCTAAGTCCTAGTTAAGGACATTCAAATCATTGCTATTTTTACAAGTTGTGTTGCTTCTTATTTGACCCCTGGGCCACCAGTTTGTGACCTGTGTTTAGATACAATAAAGGACCATGGTACAAGAAGCTCTGGAAAATATTCTTCATGAGGAGAGTGCATCACATATTCTTCTGATGAAGAACAAAGGAGAAACCAAAAACACCAAGGGGCATCCCATAGGTTTTAAAAGATGTGCATATCATGCAAAGCAAGCCATAGCTATTTTATCCTGGAGAAGATTTCGGCTGAGTGAGAAGAGGTTCTGGGTGACTTTCAAGAGAATGGATGCAACAGAACTATGATGGCAGATAGTAGCTGGAAGGAAGAGAGTTAAGAGAGCATGGCTGCTGAAATGGATGTTGAGAGAGCAGATTATTTTGCTGTAGAAGATTGACTATGAAAGGAACCAGCACAATAGGACGATGGCTACAGATGGGTGTGAAACCATGGGGAAGCCTTTCTCAAGATAATAGTCACCATTTGTGGAACCTGTGGGCCTGGTTCTTTCTAGACCTCTACCTCATTTTCTTGTTTCTAAACACAGTGGAGAAGTCAAAGGCTGAAAATGTTTATATGGAATTGTATAAAGAGTAAGGTCCTTCTGATAAGAATGCCCACAAGCTTTTTTATGGAGCTAAACAAGTCAATACTGAAACTCCTATGGAAAAGCAATCAGGCAAGAACAGCTAGGCAAATATGGGGGAGGAACCAGCCCTCCTGGGCAATAAAATGTGCTATAAATTCTCTAATTAAGGTAGTGGGTACTGGTGCATGAAGAGACAAGCCAACGGAATAGAATAGAAAATTCAGAAATAGATTCACACTTATGGAAATTTAGAACCTGATTTGTCTTTAGGTTCAAGGAGTGTTAGTTTTCTTTTTTTTCTGCACATACATTCAGCTGAAAACATTTCTCCAACAGTAAATAGGCTTGGTGGTAAGACTGAAAGTAGAGTTGCTTTTTACATAAGTTGGGAGAGCCACTGACTCTTGAAAGTAGCTAGAGTGAATATAGGATCCAGGAAAAGGAGGCATTCTTCTTCCATAAAGACCACAGGGTCAGCAATGAGGGACACCCATGGAGAACCACAGATAAATGTTACAGAAGGATAGAGTCAACCACATGTCCAGATGGCAAAAATGCACGGGTTCCCTGGTACATCAGAAGTAAGGAGGTTTGTGGCTGGACAGGGAGAAATCTGGAGTCACAGACACACAGTTAAAATGATGGTCGTAGAGTCCAGATGAAGATTCTTACCCAGGGTGAGGAGTATACCTTATTCGATAGCCCTCATGATAAGAGGTGTGATAGAGACCTCAGTTGATTACCTGCACAAATGGAAATGAGCACTGCATGGAGGCTTTGTTCCTGAATAGCAGCAACACTGTGGTGGGCCTGTGGTGCTAGGGCCAGGAGTCCCTATATCCTGGATGTGACTGGATATCAGAGAAGCCCTGCAGACTGTCAAGTGGGGAGAACACCTCTTGTTTTCCATGGCAAAGCATTTCCATTCCATATTCTATCAGGTGCAATCACCTACCTACTCACCCTGCCCAATGTTTTCCCACCAGGAAACAACACAGATATTCTGGGCTGGGATATGTGTTCTAATTTGCTAGTTACTGGAATACAATATAGCAGAAGTGGAGAGGCTTTTAAAAAGGGGAATTTAATAAGTTGCTAGTTTACAGTTCTAAGGCCAAGAAAATGTTCCAATTAAAACAAGTCTATAGAAATGTCCAATCAAAGGCATCCAGGGAAAGATACCTTGATTCAAGAAGGCTGATGAAGTTCAGGGTTTCTTTCTCAAGTAGAAGGCACATGGTTAACACAGTCAGGGTTTTTTTCTCAGCTGAAAAGGCACATAGCGAACACAGCATCATCTGCTAGCTTTCTCTCCTGGCTTCTGGGTTCATAAAAGCTCCCTGGGAGGCATTTTCCTTCTTCATCTCCAAAGGTCTCTGTCTCGTGGACTTTCTGCTTTGTAGTGCTGCAGCATTCTCCGCTCTCTCCAAATCTCTTTCATTCTTCAAAATGTTTCCTCTTTTATAGGACTCCAGAAACTTATCAAGACCCAACCAAATGGGTGGAGACATGTTGTCACCTAATCCAGTTTAACAACCACTCTTGATTAAATCACATCTCCAAGGAGATGATCTGATTACAGTTTCAAACATACAGTATTGAATAGGGATTATTCTGCCATTACAAAATGGGGTTTTGATTAAAACTTGGCTTTCTAGGTCCCATACATCCTTTCAAACCAGCACAGATATGGCTGGCTCCAAAGCAATGCTAGAAGAAAGACTGGTGTTTTAATTTCCTGAGCTGCTATGACAAACACCACATAGTGGGTTGGTTTAAACAACCAAAATTATTGACTCACAGTTTCAGAGGTCAGAAGTACAAACCAAGGTGTTGGCTAGAAGGCTGGCTTCCTGCCAGGGACAGTAGCATTTGGGGTGGCCAGCAGCCCTGGGGTTTCTTGGCTCTCCCATCAAATTGCAATGTCCTTTCTTTCTTCTAATGGGTTCTGACTCTTTGCCGTGGCTTTCTCTTACTCTGGTTCTTAGTTTCTTTCTCTTTTTAAGGCCTCTAGTAATCTGAATTAAGATTCACCCTCATTCAGTCAGGCCATACCTTAATTTAAAATAACGTCTTCAAGGATCTTATCTACAATGAGTTCACACCCACAGGAATACAGATTAAGATTAAGAACATGGCTAAACTCTCTCTCCAAGACAACTCAGCATGTGAACTCAATGCCCTCCCCACCCTGCTTGGGACTTGGCTCCCAGGGGTGTAAATCTCCCTGGCAATGTGTCTAAAGGCTCAAATAAGCAAGGACCCAGCATCAAGAGATTAAGAAAGACTTCTTGACCAAAAGGAGGAATAGAGAAATGAAGAAAAAATAAAGTTGCAGTGCCTGAGAGATTTCAGAATCAACAGGTTATCCTGGAAGTTGTTCTTATGCATTATATAGATATCCTTTTTTAGTTCATGGCATATTGGAGTGGCTAGAGGGAAGTACCTGAAACTGTTGAACTGTGTTCCAGTAGCCTAGATTCTTGAAGATGACTGTATAAAGATATGACATTTAAATGTGACTGTATGATTGTGAGAACCTTGTTTCTGATGCTCCTCATATCCAGGGTATGGACAGATGAGTAAAAAAAATATGAATATAAATAAATGTAAGGAGGAGGGAAGGGGTAAAATACATTGGGTAGATGGAAACACTAGTGGTCAATGAAAGGGAGGGGTAAGGTGTATGGTATGTATGAGTTTTTTTTTCTTTTTTCTTTTTATTTCTTTTTCTGGAGTGATGCAAATGTTCTTAAAAATGACCATAGTGATGAATATACAACTATTTGGTGATATTGTGAGCCATTGATAATACACCATGCATAGAAAGTATGTGTGTGAAGATTTTTCTCAATAAAAAAATTTTTTTTAAAAAGAGCATGGCTAAATTTGTGCTCATAATCCAACCTACAGCAACTGGATTACACCTAACTGCAAGACTCTTGGGCTTCCTTAAAGCCCAGGTGTGGCCTCAGTTGTATGATTACAGCAAGGGTAAGGAATACATTTCTTATTCTCACTTTTTCTTTTAATAAATTTGAAGCTTTTGTAGGACAGGTTGAGCAGAAGCCTAATGTGGTACTAATGCTTGAAGAAGGCCACTCAAAGGTAAGATGAGACTGGCATTCCCTTGGCTAAATCAATGAGAAATTATTACGACAAATACCAATGATTTCAAATCCAAAATCCTCTATGCTGCTGCAGCAGAGACCAAAGTCCTTTACGGTTCATGTTTTGTCTAATTTTTACTTTTTTTCTTATACCGAATTCATTGTTCTCATGATGCAACTTCAGTTGCAGAGTGGTGACAAACAACATGGTTCAACATGTCTAAATCTAAGATGATGCCAAATGTAATGTTTTTCCCATTGTTACAGAATATGTGCTTATAAATGATTTCATACATTTGGACTCAATTCACCTTTTAGCAGGATAAAACCAATTGCTCTTAATTCAGTGTAAATAAATGTAATATTTATATACACTTCTCACTTAATTCATTAAATAAAAATACTTGTTAGTCTTTAGTCTCTCCCCTTCTTTCTTAAGGAATCCTACCTTCCTTAAAGAGATAGTTGGGCTATGTAATGATACCTTTCAGTTCTCCAACTAGAATGTCACATCAATGACTTCTTTATTTACTTTTTTTTATTTACCAGGCCTTTAACACTTTCAGAACTTCTCTTTCCTCATTCAAACAAAAACAACAAAAACAACAACAAAAAATTCTCTCCACTCACACTTTCATTTCACTTAGGAGTTTGCTTTAATCATAATTACATCAAAGCCCCTGAAGTTCTTTTCAACCAACCGTGTGTGGTAGAAGGACTCTTAGCAGTTAAGATTTCCAAAGCCTGCAATTTGTGTAGTAATGCAATCAGCTCATCTCTGGGATTTGCAACAATGACTACTTTTTTAGCTCAGCATCATGCGTAAAAGCATTTTAATGGGCTCAAAATGACCATAAGTGCTATTTACAAAGGCCTCAAAATCGTGGATAATGACATTCTGTGCAGAAAATCATCCTCTTAAGCTAATCCTACACACTCTTTTCACTTCTTCTGCCCAGGTTTTGGGTGACTCTGAGTTGTATAACATCTCTGTTGGGTCACTAGCCAGTGATGATGGCAGAACTCTTAGGGTTTGACCAGGTGACATTTGGCACAATCTCCTTAGCTAAAGACCAAACAGAGAGTAGGGTTTGTTTCTGAATGATTTGGGGCAAATAAGTCATTCCACTGTCCTCACCTGCCACTTAACATTGGCCATGAAGAGTGAAACTGTATCTATACAGACATCCAATTGGAATCTTCAGCTTTGCATTAGCACTCAGATCAGTCAATCAATCAGTTTAACTTTGCTAAACTAATCAGTTATGCTTCTTTGGGTCAATATGACTGAGCTCACAGACTGTTCAAGTGTGTTTCTGAGATTTGCACAAGACCCTTTCTTATATGAAACTACGATAGATGAGGCCCAAACAACTGGATGACTCAGGACAATCAGTAAAAAAAGTAGTCCATTAGTGTTTGTGTTTTTTGCCAATCAAAGGGCACAGGCATCCTGGCCAGAGCCAGTGTTGACCTTTGCCAATCACAGGTCATGGGCATTCCATGGGCCAGGGTTGACATCTGCAGATGGACATGGCCAACTACTTCAAGTGAGGTCTATTCAACCTCCAGATGAAAATACCATTTATTAAAAATCAAACAAGAGAAGTCTGTGCTCAGGTGCAGAGCAGTAGAGTGTAGTTAGCCAAATCCGGTCATTTTGTTTCACTGGTTGGTTTGGGTTTTGGACCATAAGCCCTAAATTCTTATAAATTTATACAGTAAAAGCCTAGTCCTCACTTTCCCTTCCATGCATATGGCCTAATTACCCAATTATTTTAGAACCTCTTTAAAGTGGTGATTAAGTCCACAACTAGCTATAGCCATGAGAAATGACATAGTTAAGTAACTGATTAGAGGATGAAAGGATAAAGGAATTCCTTTGCAAGCTTTGTGCCCAGTAAGTTGTAGCTTCATAAGCTTTACCTCCCTTTGTCTATTCCCAGATTTTGGCACAATGGCTGTCTACAGTGGGCACTGAGGGTGTGTCTGGGGATACTGCTATGATTATGTTGGGCCAAGCTTGCTGCCAGAAATCCTAGCCACTTACTAGGAGTTGCCTTCTTAGGAGTGTCCAACAACCAAGAGATGAGTTCAGTCACATCAGATAATCAGAGGTAGGATACCTGAAAATAAGCGATACAGTCTTCTCGGGGGTAGATAACCACACCTTCTTTCTTTTCACACTTCTTTTTTCTTAGATGGTCATGAAGTTAGAAGGCCATGTGAAGACATGAGGCCTATTCAAAGTATCAGATTCTCTTTCCTCCAGACACTTGTTGTTCTAGTTTGCTAGCTGCTGGAATGCAATATACAAGAAACAAAACATCTTTTAAAAAGGGGACTGTAATAAGTTGCAAGTTAACAGTTTTTAAGCAATGGAAGTGTCCCAATTAAGGCAAGTCTGTAGAAATGTCCAATCTAAGGCACCCAGGGAAAGATACCTTGATTCAAGAAGGCCAATGAAATTCAGGGTTTCTCTCTCAAGTGGAAAGACACATGGCGAACACAGTCAGGGTTTCTCTCTCAGCGGGAAGGGCACACGGTGAACACGGCGTCATCTGCTAGCTTTCTCTCCTGGCTTCCCGTTTCATGTAACTCTTGGGAGGCATTTTCCTTCTTCATTTTCAAAGGTCACTGGCTGGTGGACTCTGCTTCTCATGGCTATATCATTCTGCTGTCTCAGAATCTCCCCCGTTCTCCAAAACGTTTTCTCTTTTATAAGATTCCAGTAAACTAATCAAGACCCACACAAATGAGTGGAGATGGCTCCACCTAATCCAGTTTAACAACCACTCTTGATTGAGTCACATCTCCAGGGAGATGATCTAATTACAGTTTCAAACATAGTGCCAAATAGGGATTAGAAGACATGGCTGCCTTTACAAAATGGGATTAGGATTAAAATACGGCTTTTCTAGGGTACAAACATCCATTCAAACCAGCACTCTTGGGAAGTATGGTAGATTGCCTCATGTACCCTGACAAAAAGCATGTTTTTAAACTCAATTGTGTTCCAGGGGCTGAGCCCATTTGTTAAAAGGACCTTTACAAGATGTTTGTATTAGTTAAGGTCTGGCCAACTTGAATCAAAGTAGGTCTTAATCTGGATGACTGGAGTCCTTTTTAGAGAGGAAATTTGGGTGCAGTCAGTAGAAAAGGAGTTGGGCATCAGTGGAAACCAGAAGAGCAGACATAGGAGAAGACCAAGGATGTCCCCACGTGATGGAGGACTGCTGTAATCTGGCCAATGTCTTGGTTGGGACTTCATGATCCAATAAATTTTCATTGTTTAAACCAACCAGTATGTGGTGCTTGTCATAGCAGCCCTGGCAAACTAACACAGTGGGATTGTATGTGCCTGCCCCTTCAAAATCGGATATGGCCACAGGACTTAGTTTAACTATGACGGATAAGTAGATGTGTTGTGGGTCACCTCCATGCAGAAGCTGAAGCAGTCACATGCCTTACCACATTGAACCTTTTCCTCTGTCTCAGTGGTGACCACCAGTGATCCCCATGGTCGTCATCCCATCAGCCAGGGGCACAGAGAGGGTGATGCCTTGCAGCAGAGTCCCCAGCCTAAGAGACAATATCTCCAGGATATGCTACCTAAGAGACAATGAACTCAATTTTTTTAGTTGTGTTTAAGTCTCTGATATTTGGGAGTTATTTGTTCTGAGGCATAAGTCAATCCTGATTAATACAAACCCACACGCAGTCACCTGATTCAGTTCTCATCCATTAGGCAAAGCAATTTCTAACAGGCTTGAGGGACGGGAAGATACCTTTTCACACCTGGCTTTTGAGGATTCACTCATTTTTGCGTGTGAATAAGTGAATTATAGAGAATAATTATTTTAATAAAAGTCTAGGTGTGCTCACACTATAGTGTTCGGGACAAATAGCAGTGTAGCTCATGTGTCAAATACCAATGGATATAGTCAGGGTATCACATGTCTGTTTGTTTTATAAAAAATAATATTAGTGTTAGTGTTGGCTTATATGTGTCTCATAGTGCAATCTTGCTATCTGATTTTCTGCTGGAGATATTTGTGCAAAGTCAATCCTGTGTTATTCTCCATTCTTGCACTTTTATTCCCACCAATGGATTACCACATCTATATGCCTGTATAAGGACGTACTGACTGGGGCCACCTGAGACTTGAGGTGAGGAGGAGAGGGATGATTTTCGTAAAGTTTGTGAAGCAAGGTCAACACTGAATCTTGATGAGAAATGGGCAAGGTTACGGTATTTAACATTAAGTCAACAATTAGAGAGCATGTCAACCACAGGGGCCATCGTTTGCATTTTGGAGTTGATGCTCTTTCCTGGGCTCTTCTGATTCATGCTCAAAGCAATGCAAGGCTGCTTTCTTCTGAGCATTGACAATTTCAAAGAAGGGCCCTAAAGATGTTAGATGGTCATAAATGCATACAGAACAAAAATGCAAACAGAACAAAAATGCAATCTATAGCATGATTATCTCTTATCATTGTTAAACAGTTTTAATTACAGAAAGCAGAAAATTGACACACAAAAAATAAAAGCAGCACCAGAGTTTGGTTAAACTGCTCAGGCTTTCCTCTGTGAGAAGATCCAAGAACCTTGATCTAGGAAGTACAGTCCTTCTCTGTGCATTTAAACCCTTCTTGAGGAGTGTGCATTGTGAGTGGTTGCTTCACTAAAACTCATTCATTCAAGATCTGGGAGTGGACCACAAAGGATAGGTCAAGTCTACTTAAAATTTAGGCCTAAGAGTCACCCCCAAGAGAGCCTCTTTTGTTGCTCAGATGTGGCCTCTCCCTCCAGCCAACATGACGAGCAGTCTCACCACCCTTCCCCTCTCTGCGTGGGACATGACTCCCAGGGGTGTGGACCTTCTTGGCAACGTGGGACAGAGATCCTGGAATGAGCTGAGACTCAGCATCAAGGGACTGAGAAAACCCTAGAATGAGTTGAGAATTAACATCAAGGGATTGAGAGAACCTTCTCAACCAAAAGGGGGAAGAGTGAAATGAGACTAAGTGTCAATGGCTGAGAGATTCCAAATGGAGTCAAGAGGTTATCCTGGAGGTTATTTTTACACATTAAGTAGATATCACCTTGTTCGAGATGTAGTGGAGAGGCTGGAGGGAACTGCCTGAAAATGTAGAGCTGTGTTCCAATAGCCATGTTTCTTGATGATGATTGAACAATGATATAGCTTTCACAATGTGACTCTGTGAATGCAAAAACCTTGTGTCTGATGCTCCTTTTATCTACAATATCAACAAAAGAGTAGAACATATGGAATAAAAATAAATAATAGGGGGAACAAATGTTAAAATAAATTTAGTTTGAAATGCTAGTGGTAAATGAAAGTGAGGGGTAAGGGGTATGGTATGTATAACTTTTTTTTCCTCTATTATCGTTTTATTTCTTTTTCTGTTGTCTTTTTATTTCTTTTTCTAAATTGATGCAAATGTTCTAAGAAATGATGAATATGCAACTATGTGATGATATTAAGAATTATTGATTATATATGTAGAATGGAATGATATCTTATTGTTTTGTTTGCTTTTTGTTAATTTTTTTTAATTAATAAAAAAATGTTAAAAAAGATCTGGGGGTGGAGATGGATCTGCTCATTTGTTTGGACTTTGAAGGTAGCTGGGAATAGCTGCTGTTTCCCACATGAGAGCCTGGCTACAAACACACATCTCTTACCACAACTCTGCAATGTGTCCATAGGAATGTGCACTTAGAGTAATGAGTTTTGTGGCATTAATATGTTGGGCATGTTCCATGGCTGTAAAGAATCCCACGAGGGAAAAGTCATCACTGAGGACAGACATGTTTTATAGCTGCTACTGATTTACAGGCTGGTAAAGCCTGTCTTCAGTTATCCTTGAGATGAGCAAGAGCAAGAGCAAGAAAGACAGTGTGTAAAATAACCCAGAGAGCATCAAAATCTTCTCTGATCTGGGGGGTAGGGGAAGCAAAGATAGTGGGTACATCAAACTTTTCCTTTCATAGGTTTCTTCAGTTCAGCCTCTCCATTCTAAGATTTCAATTCTCTTCAGATAAGTACAGAACAAAAGTTTAAAAACAATGTTAATAAAGACCTAATGGGAGATGGAATAAGTGAAGGACCGTCTAGAGACCAACAGTTGTGAACAACGTAAAACTAAATGATCAAGAAAAGGGGTCACAAAATATAAAATGTAATAAGAAATGCTTTCGTGTTTAAAATGTCAGCCAGAAGACATAAGAGAAAGAAGAAAATGGATCGGTCCATTTGTTGATGACTTAACAAAGACAGGTGTAGTGGGCAAGTTTATTTTGGTAGGAGGGCAAGCAAGGAGCATCCAGAACCTGGAGTCCAGCAGACTCGGAGGGCCAAAACACAGCAAAGCTGTAGAAATCAGGGTAAGTATTGCTAGGTCAGCATGGTACACAAGTAATTAGCCCTCCACTGCAAATTCAGACTTACAGGTTAGTGTGAGTGGTAGGAACAGACCCAGACTGGTGGGAAATGGGTTATATGGGGAGACTGAACCATGGTACCCAAGGGACCTAATTCTTCAATGGACAGGAGAACCAATATTTATTGATTACTTACTATGTTCTAAGCATGATTAGCCTCCCTATAAAATCCATTAATCTTATATATTCATATAATCATTAATAATGAATCAATGTATTCATTAATATATATTCATTAATCAACAGAAAAAGAATGAAGTTCTGATACCTTTGACAATATGGATGAACCCTGAAGACCTCATGTTGAGTGAAGTGGTCAGACAAAAAGGGCAAATATTGCATGATCCCACTGATACGAAATAAATCAGAATAAGGAAACTCATAGAGTCAGAATCTGGAATGTAAATTACCAGAAGATGGGGTGGGGATAGGGAATAGGGAGTTAAGACTTAAAATGCAGTTTCTATTTAGGCTGATGGAAAAGTTTGGATAATGGATGGTGGTGATGGTAGCACATCGTTGTGGAGCACTGAATTATATATTTGAATACGGTTAAAAAGGGAAATTAATTGGATATGCATATGGTACTAGAATAGTAATTTTTAAAAAAATCTATGGAACTGACCAACACAGTGAACCCTAAGTTAAACCATGGACTATAGTTAATAGTACCATCATAATAAATGTCCTTTCATCAACTGTGACAAATGTTTCACATTAATGCAAGGTGTTAATAATAGGGTGGCAAATGGAAATCTTGTATTTTGTGCATAACTGTTCTGTAACCCACCAACCTCTCTAATTAAAAAAATTGCTGTTATTATCTTTTTTATAGATGGAGAAACTGTACATGGACATGGAATGACTAATGTGATGTCACAAATGAATCCTTTCTCTCCTTTACCCAGAGAGCATCAGTCCTCAATTTCATTACCTTTTCTCCTTCTTGCTTTCCTTGGATCATTTGATGAATCAAAGCTTCTAGGAATTTTTCTTCTGTGTAGTGTATTAGTAAATATACCTAGATTATCATTGCTTTAATGATCACACAGAGTTATAAAAATTCAATAGGGACAGGAGAGTACAAAATTAATAAAAATCTCCCTTACACTCCCCTAGTCTCACAAACTTAAGCATTTCTATTTAACCATTTCCTAGACTTCTGTTCCTTGATTGATGGTCTTTAGAAAATGTCTATGGAATCATTATTATGAAAATGAAGAATTTAATGCCTTTTCAGGAATGTTCCCCCTTGCTAACTATCAATCAGTTGACTATTTTTCAGCATTTTAGTTCATCTATTGGTTACCATCAAAGCCATATATTTTTAAAATCTCTATTTGCCCCATCCTGATCAAGATGGCAGAGCGAGACTCTTCAGGGCTCTGTCCCTTCATAGAAGTTTTGAACAACCAGCAAGAACTGGCAGAAATATCTGTCTCAAAGTCCAGAAAGCAGTTAAAAGATTCCACTAATGGGGAGAGTGCCAAATTAAGATAAGAGACATGTAAAAGTGGTAGGATCTCATGGCCACCTGGCAGGCCCCTCTTCTATCCCTTCACAGGCTTGGCACATAGTCAGCCTGTGCTTCCAGTGTAGGTCCCTGGCCCTGGTTCTGAAGGGAGCAAAGTAACCCTTGTGCACATACTGAGAGCATGTATGTCTGGCCCAGTCTGTCTGGTGGTGGCCTGATGGACTGAACTAGGATACTTCTTGCAGTCTCACCATCACACAACTTACCCTGTATGGAGAAGACAGTTCATACAGAACTCTTTTACAGAACACTATGGGGGAGCAATCACATCATATCCTCCTGGGGCAAGGGATTACTGGCTGTAGGACATACAGCGCAGTGCCTGGGATCATAAGAAAATTTTTTCTAAGGAAGAAGGGAAATTCATATCTGTTTAAACAGGGAAATTGTGAGAGCTGCGTGTCTTTCTTAAGACAAGTTGCATGCAGAAAGGATTAGGAGTGAGGAGGCCCTTACATGTTGGCCTTGGGTTAGTTCCTAATTCATTTTATGGATAAGCCATGAAGGGGAGAACACATATAGGTCAATCTGCAAAGACTGGGAAAGATGTTTTCTTTCTATCCTTCATTTTTTGTTTGTTTGGTTGGTTGATTTTTGTTAGCTCCTGGCATTCAAGGAAAGCTCTGACATAATACTGGCTGGATACAAGGAACAGATACCTCAGAGTCTAAATTCCAGTGATAACACATATGAAAATATCAAAATGTCCAGACTTCAAAAAAAAAAAAAGATTACAGAACATACAGGGATAAAATAAGATCAAAGCATTAGACATCATCAATGAGGAGAACCAGACTGGGACATACCAGACAAATACTTTTTAAAAATGATCCTAAATATGTTCAAAGAGCTAAATGAAAACAAGGACAGAGAACTAAAGGAAGTCTGGAAAACAATTCACGTAGACAAAGGGATTATCAATAGAGAGATGGAAATTATGAAAGGAACCAAACAGAGCTGAAATTAAACATTCTCTAGAGGCATTCAACAGCAGATTGAAACTGGCAGAAGAAAGAATCAGTGAACTGGAAGATAAGATCACTGAAATGATCCATTCTGAGAAACAGAAAGGAAAAGAAAAGTGAACAAAGTCTAAGGAATCATGGAAACCAGCAATTGAGAGACCTATTAGGAGAAAAAAAGAGAGAAAGAAGAAGAGGAAATATTAAAAGAAATAATGGCTATAAACTTCCCAAATTTAACAAAAGATATGAATATACACAGCCAAGATGCTCAACAAACTCTAAACAGGATAAACCCAAATAGGCTCACACTGTGGCATATTATAATTAAACTGTTTAATGACAACCATAAAGAAATAATTCTGAAAGGTGTAAGAGAGAAGCAACATGTCACATACAATAGAGCCTCAATATAGATTAAGTGCCAATTTCTCAGCAGATACCAAGAAGCCAAGAAGGCAATAGGATAACATATTTAAAGTACTGAAAGCAAAATATTGTCAAACAAGATTTCTACATCTAGCAAAATTGTCTTTCAAAAATGAGGGAGGGGGAGGCTGCCGTGGCTCAGCAGGCAGAGCTCCGACCTGCCGTGCTGGAGGTCTGGAGTTCGATCCCTGGTGCCTCCTGCCCATATGCAAATTAAAAAAAAAAATGAGGGAGAAATTAAGATATTTCCAGATAAGCAAAAGCTGAGGGAATTCATCACCACTAGAACGGTCCTATGAGAGGCACTAAAGAGAATTCTGCAGGTTGGAAGGAAAGGACAATAGGCAATAGATCAAAACCACATGAAGAAATAAAGATCTTCACTAAGGATAAAAGCATGGGTAGATATAGAAGTCACTTTCATTGTATTTTTGGTTTGTAACTCTAACTTTTACTTCCTACAGGATCTAGAAGACAAATGCATATAATGTAATGATAAATCAGTGGTTTTGGACTCATAATGTATAAACATGACATTCAAATTGTGACAAAAGCTACATACAGGTGGGGGGACAGAAGTATATAGGAGCATAATTTGTGTAGATTATTAAATTTAATAATACCAAGGCATAAGAGATTGTTATAGATTTAGAATATTAACTTTAAGACTCCTGGTAAGTACAAAGGAAATATCAGAGAATAGGCAATACTTATTATTTGTTAATCTTTAAAAACATTTATTTTGACAATACTATGGGTGTGAAATCATTGCTGTTTTAGTACTTATTTTCCTGGTCACTAGTGAGGTAAGTTATTTTTTTGTGTTTACTGATCATTAGTTTTCCCTCTTCTATTAAATCTTTGTTCATATCATTTGACTTTCTGTCTGCATAGATTATCTTTTTCTTGTGCATAGGAATACTTTATTTATTCTGAATATTATCCTTTCTCTAGGCTCTTCTCCCAGTGTATGACTTTATTTTTACTTTTGTGAATGCCATCTTCAGAAAATTTTTAGTGATGAAATCATTAAATTTTGATGAAATCAAATTTATGGATAATTTCTTTTATGATTCAATTTTTGCATCTTATTTATATTTGTA